>MCJB01001991.1:2968-22497 GCA_002018475.1 Nicotiana obtusifolia
CCCCCCCCCCCCCCTTTTTCTTTAGATAGTCTTGGTAACCCCTCGTCCATACAGTCTTATGCGACCTGGGTATCATGGGACAACCGAATCACTGCCATCTTCATTTTCTTGAGTTGATTGTATTATCTCCATTTCAGCCTACAAACCAAATGTAAGAGAAAAGAGTTTAAGTAAATAAGATTGAATGAATAATTAAGAACAAATAAATAATCACGACAAACTTTAAATTAGAAATTTTGTATAGTTTTACTGATTGTATTGTCATATGATCCTTTGTATATTAGACCAAGTTTCTTTTTCTTTTAGGAACAAAGATGTCCTTATCTGATAGAGTATTCGAAGTAATAGAGATTTTCTTCTTTTTTGCCTAGTCATGAAAATAGGTATAAGAATCTTTCCATGTAAAATTGGCAAGTTCATATTTTTTTTATATAAAAAGATAAAATATCAAACCCCACGAATTAACGTAAAACTTGTTCTGAGAACAGTGTGTGGATACCTTAGCTTATTTTGATTCTCGATATTAGTTTTTGATATTTTCTGCAAATAAACGAGAGTCAACCAAATAGCAACCAACAACTCTATTAATAACTAAATGGTATATAAATAAACCGAAAACATGTTTCCAGAAGTGCGATATTAATAAGAATAAGATTTTCTGCCAAAAAAATTTTCAGACTCTTATTCGTTGTTGTACCCTCTTACAATTTAAAAAATCTTCCATCAAAGCCAATTAGATAATGACAACAAGTTACTGTTTGAAATCAATGGAATATAATAGAAACATAGAAAATGAAATTGGATCCCACTTTCCAGAGGTAGGTGAATCCAACTATTCCATATGCTTATTGAGAGAACTTGTTCTTTACTGCTACCATATCTACATTCTACCATAGATATAACTGCTGTATTTACCGGTGAAAGAGTTAATGTCATGACTCAAAATCTAACTAGATGTGATAACATCTAACCCAATCCGTTAGATAAGCCAGTTAATAATAAATCAATTCAAATGAGACTCATTAAGAGAAGAAATGGTAATACAAATGAACTGTTATACAAAGAATTTCCAAAGACTGATAATAAAAATCAGGAGCTTCTAAGATTTAAAATAACAAAGATGGTATGAAATAAAATATATCATCTGTTTGAAATATACATGAACAGATTAAAATTCTAAAGCTACCAAGATCACGAGGCAGCTATGACCGAAACGCGGGTACATTTCAAATCCATCTTCCGCCATACACAACAACATCAGCATCCAACATCTGCACGCAAGGTGCAGAAGTGTAATATGAGTACAACCGACCCCATATACTTAATAAGTAACAAACCTAACCTTAGGTTGAAAGTAGTGACGAGCTTGGACAAGGGTTAGAGTCCAACACCAACAGCCAGGAACAACTCATAACAATATAACTAAAAAGCAGTACAAGTAATAACTCGGGGATAAAATGCTCAGCTCGTTTACAATTCCGGAAAAATAGGCATGCTATTCAAGTATAGCAGTAAAACCTAAATCTTTAACCGAAATCACAAAAATATGAGTAAGTTTGTAAACTGTGATTTTTCCCAAAACTTTCAACAGGTAAATGTTTCATTATCATATGGCATGAGGAAAATACATCTCTATGCCTACATGTCAATGTGTATAAGAAGTCATGAACAGCATAAGGAAAATACATCTCTATGCCTGCATATCAGGTGTGCATTTCAAATGCAATGCAACACAGTGATAAAACCATATGTAAACTCATAGAGTATCATTTCTCTCAGTCCTCCCAGTCACTCGGTTCTCACAGTCACTCTGTACTCCCAATCACTCGGCACTCACTCTCGACACTCGCACTCGCACTCCCTGTACAGGGCAGATCCAGCCCAGGGCGAATCTAGCCCAAAGAATCAGTAGCAACTGCGCTCACTGTAGGTGTGCAGACTCCGGAGGGGCAGACCAAGATTAATATGCAAATGAATGCGTATGAGTGAGTATGTAATTGCAATGTAAGCAAATAACTTAATAGCATAAAAAACCTCAGTGGGCCCCAAGAGGATAAGCATATAGCCTAGATATGATTTCCAACATGGATCACAGCTAAATTACTCTAGCACGTAGAGATTTCATATATATAAATAAGATTAGGTAACTACAAAGAACCACATAAATAATCGAGTCACAATTCACACGGTGCACGCCCACACGCCCATCACCTAACATGTGCATCACCTCAACATCAAACACATATCATGTATATTTAGGGGTTCATACCCTCAGCACCAAGTTTATGAGTGTTACTTACCTCGAACAAGCCAAATCCAATACCGAGCAAGTCAAACGATACTCCAAAAATACCATCCTGGGCGTAACGACCTCCAAACGGCTCGAAACAAGCCAAAAGCAAAAGCCCAAAGTCAACCAAAAGGTCAAGCCTAGGCTCGCGCCTCGGAACACGATGAAACTCACAAAATCCGACAACCCATTCAATTACAAGTCAAACCATACTACTTTCGCCCACATTCGATTCTGAATCGATGCTCAAAACTCAAAAATTTACTCAATGAAAAATTTAGATAAAAACCCCCAATCTCTCTTAAAAATTCATAATCCAAGTACCAAAAACTAAGATAGATTCATGAATTATAATCAAAACCGAGTGTAGAACACTTACCCTAATCCATGTGATGAAAATCGCTTAAAAAATTGCCTCAATCCGAGCCCCAATCCTCACAATATGTTAAAACAACCAAAACCTCGAAATATATAGAATCTGTCCAGCATTGTTCGCATTTGCGAACCAATTTCCACTTCTGTGGACGTGTGTGTGCGACCTAACCTTCGCTTCTACGAACAGGCCCAAACTCAGCAGCCATCGCTTCTGGGATCATTTTCCCGCTTATGCGCAAAAATTCACGCATTTGCGAGCCCTCGCCAACAGTGCCTTTCCGCTTCTACGATAAAATGTCTGCATGTGCGCCTTCGCAGATGCGAAGAAAACTCCACATTTTGCGTCTTCCTGCTCAAAAGTGCTCTTCGCTTATATACTCATGGTCTCGCTTTTGCGATCATTGCACCTATGCAATAACACTCGCAGGTGCGGAACACCAGAACCAGCAGCCCCAGAAAATTCAACTTAGTCCAAAAATTATCCGAACCTCGAAACGACGAATTATACAACAATCCAAACTTAAATAAACTTTCAACTTCCAAAACTCGCGCCGAAACATATCAAATCAACCCGGAATAAACCCAAACTTTGCACACAAGTCTCAAATGACATAACGAAGCTATTCAATTTTTCGGAACTACAATCTGAATCTGATATCCTCAAAGTCAGCTTTTGGTCAAACTTATGAACTTTCCAAACCTTCTAATTTTCAACATTCGCCAATTAGCGCTAAAACATTCTAGAAATGTCCAATGCAAATCCGGGTATACGACCAAGTCCAAAATCACTATCCGTACCTAACGGAACCATAAAAACTCCAGTCTGAGGTCAAATACTAAAAAGTCAAACTTGGTCAACTCTTCCAACTTTAAGCTTAAATCATGCAATTCATTCTTCCAAATAAATTACGAATAACCTGAAAATCAAAACTGACGATTCGAACAACTCATAATACATCATACTAAGCTACTCATGCCCTAAACAACCGAGCGAAGTGCAAATTGCTAAAAATGATCGGTCGGGTCGTTACATTCTCCCCCACTTAAACATACGTTCGTCCTCGAACGTGCATAGAGTCGTTCCAAAGCCATCAAACCGCCTTGTAACCTTACCTTGCACATACTCGGGGGTGATCCCACGTCACCCTAATCCATATAAGCCTGACGACACAACCTAGGTGAAGAGATCCTTAATTCAACTTTAGCCCATAGATCGTAGAATCCAATTTCCAACATCCGGAATTTCCTATAAGACCCCAATCTCGCATCAACACACTGTATAAGTCTGAACAAGCTGTATCAAGCCATAGCCATAACCCAAGATATAATTACATGATATACACATAACTCGCGTACCCGTAGCAATAGTTTTTGACTCCACTAACTACCAAGAACAAACCCGGTATCGATAATAAACCTCATATCAAACAAAACATTGTTAAAAACCTTCGTGCACTGCAATGATGAAAGAAACACGCAAAAACTCATAGCCCCTCATCAGATCAACAAGTCATGGAGCTCTCTCGCCTATTGAGAACCATAACCCAAATTCTAAGTTGACTTTTGATATTATTCTTCCAAACAAACAGTAATCAAATTCGATAGTAATCATCTAGGGCCCCAAGAGTGCATCTCATAAAATATAAGCTACTCTACTGACATGCCAATCAAATACAACCTAGAGCCAAAAATCGTACAATCCGTGTAGCAGTAAGCAACCACTCAAATGCACTCAAAACTGAAAAATAACTCAAATGAGAGAACCGTTCCGCAAGCTCAACAAGTACCACCGCAACGCAATGCTAAGAACCCATCATAAACGGTAGAGCCAAAACACACGAGTCTAACACAAATGATCACATCCCGACATAACCTAGCTGCAATGCGTGACTCTATCCAAACACTGGTCCATATGAAATACCTCAAGCCACAATCCCCCAAATCAACAACCACATGCAATTTGACATCAAGTACACAAAGTGCATGGCCATAACCATGAAGAAGCAAACAATACAGTATACCAGAATCGGAAAAGACCATAACCAAGGTGTAATCAATCATTCTACACCCCCAATTACCATCTCGCTCGAATTTCGCTAAGGCCCAAATAGAACCGCGCCATGTGTGCGTATAACCAACAAATCACTACCCCTCATAGCATAGAGGAATAACACAAAGATCATATCAGAACACGAATAAGCTCAGCTCTAACCGAATGGCACATCCCTCCACAATCGCAGTACAGAGTCAACCAATCTGAACCGGTGTAGAATACACATCATCATTGGGCCTGCCAATAAGCCCCAAATCAACTTTGCTCATCCACAAATGGATAACCCTTCAAAAGTCTATGATGATCTAAAATGCATACAATCATCTGGTTAGCTTTCGCCACATTTTCATAGTCTACAACCTTGAAATAGTTTGCTTCTGAAAACACCCAATCTTTAAATCCATGGAACACACGAATCACCATATCTGATCCCAACTCCACCGCCCAAATGTCTAACACATCTATCTACACGTTCATCCCACAAGGAATGCTTCTATTATTCTTCCGTGCCACTTAGTAAAATCTGAATATCAGCAGTCGATCAACCAGGCGAGTACCGCGATACCAATGAAGCATCCGTAAGTCAAACCATTTGCACATAATCAAACCATCACAACTGAATCTCTTTAACTCACCCAAGCCACGCAGGTCGCCAAACCCAAGAGTATTGTCACAAAATACCTGTAGAGACTCACCACATCCTAAGTACCCAAAATCCGATCATATCCATCGTCGTGCTGCTCCAAGCTATTACCAAGTTGTCCTATTTCTCCGAGTTCCTTCCGAATTACCCTCAAGTTGACACTTCCCCTTGCTAGAACACCATGATCCTCAACAAAAACTCACCACACGAGACCCTAGCATAAAACCTCACCGCTCTAAGACCAATAAGTCGTTGTATTCCCTCTTATGCACCTCCAAAGTACCACAATCGAGTCACCCACTCTGAAAAGACCTCATGTGAACCTAAAATTATTTCCTTTACCTTCCCGATACTGAAATGTAGAATCCATAGTGATACAGATTTACCGCGAGTCACGACACCATCCAATGCAGATCCCAGATCTTGCCATATACAATCCGAATAAATTCTCAATTGTTACATATAAATCTTGAATCCATTAGAACCTTCTAGAGAGTCATCTACTCTGCTTAAATCTCAATTTCACCGCCCAAATGGGCCGAACGACCTGTGCTCCATTAGCACAATAACACCCAAAGAAGTAATCAACAACTCTAAGCAACCGACTAAATTCCTACTCCATGCGCAATACATCCCTCATAAATAACCATTCAAATCATTCCATTATTTTCATATACCCATAATGTGTAATACACCATGCATCCAGAAATTTCCTTGCTTAAGTCATCCTCCAGACCAGCTTCTGCAAGTCATAACCGATCCACAAGTATGCCTTAGACCGAAACCCATACAACATGTAACCATGCAATTAAATTGTTGATAGCAGACTCCCCCATTTAGCTCAAATCCATGGAATAAAACATCTAATAACTTATAATAATCATACCCCATTACTGACATAATACCGTAGTGAGATTCAACTAAATGCTTCATACGCTCATGTAACACAAACCATCCAATACCTCAAATCATCTGCAAACCTTGCATTCATCCTCGTGACGTTAAGGTCAACTATTACAACCGATCCAAACTCAAATCGTGCAAATATAACTTACTAGTAGAAAAGAAAGCCTCCACACAACATCATAAGGATCACACATCCCAAGATTACCCCACAGGTGATAACCCACCTACTTAGCCTCAAACTGACATCTCTATATACCCTTTCACATCCATGACTACTATGCAATCACTTAATCTTCCTGAGTCTGAACTCATCAACAAGATATGAGAATCTAATTCGTTCAATAGTTAACCAACATGAAAGATCCTTCAATACACTCATAACTCGAGACTATACGTCACATCCAAAACAAAATCAAGCACCCAATAGTCCTTTACACATCCCAAGCAAACTTTTTCTATCACAATCAAACCAATTGAACACATCCTACATTCACACCATACTCATCATATAGCCATCCAACCACTCACCAAGCCACCAGTCCCATTCAGAGGGACAACGCTGGACATAGAAGTCCCAGAGCATATACTGACACAACTGAAACTACCGACCCTAAGCTGCGGTCCAAACTGGGCCTCAAGTCCTCCAGACTGGCCAATCACTAAAACACAGAAAACACATCTTGTACCTCATCCACGAGATACACAACCCAATGATGCACACTTGATACCGAGCGCTCACATGCGCATACGAGTGCTTGGAAGAAATTCAAAGAGTTACGCTTCAAGCTGAATCAATGTCGCACGATACAGAAAAAAAAAGAGATGTTTATCCTCATTGTCCTGTAGCCTCTCAAAGATAGATATAAACGTCATCATACCGATCCGCAAGACTCTACTAATCACTTCTCATGACTCGTAGAGCCTATGAACCTAGAGCTCTGATACCAACTTGTCATGACCCAAAATCCAACTAGCCGTGATGAAACCTAACACAACTGCTAAGTAAGGCAGTTAACAACAAACCAATTCGAATGAGATTCATTAAGAGAAGAAATGGTAATACAACTGAATTATTATATAAAGAATTCCCAAGGACTAGTAGTACAAATCTTGAGCTTATAAGATTTAGAATTTATAAAGCTGGTATGAAATAAAATATATCATTTGTTTGAAATATACATGAACAAATTAAAATTCTAAAGCTACCAAGATCAAGAGGCAGCTATGATTGAAACGCGGGTACATCTTTATTACAACCCGTAAATTCATACGTTTGAATACGCTGTGAAGTAGTTTACATATAAAGAACTAAGAACCCGAAAAATAGTTCAAAGGTTAAGAAAAAAGAGTAGAAGTGTCGCATAGTGGGATATGCGACCGCAAAGCACAAATGCGGACCGCATATCCAACACCAGGATCGCAAACTGAGACAGAGTTCTGGGCTGAAACTGCGTCAAATATACGGCCAATATGCGGACCGCATAATGCAAATGCGGACCGCAAATGTGACACCTTCCATCACAGAATGGAACAGAGTTCTGGGCTGAATCCACGTCAGAAATGCGACCAGAATGCGGTCGCATTGTTGAAAATGCGAACCGCAAATTTGGCACTTCTGCGTCGCATAATGCAATAGAATTCTAGGTGGAGATTTGCGGCCAGAATGCGAACCGCATGTCCTGTTTGCGGTGGATATGCGACCTCAAACATGAAAAATGTCAGACACGTGTGCCACTTATTGACGGACCTATAAAAAGGGACCCAGACCCGTTCCTTCTTCATTTTTCTGAACTTAAACATAGTACAAGGCCCCCAGACGACCCCTCTCAAAGCCCCACACCAACACAACCAGTTTCTTCCTCTTCCAAGCCCTAAATTGAAGAAGGAATCAAGAAATTGAAGAACTAAAGAGAAACCCTAGCTGAGTTTCCCCCACCTACAAACCCAAATTGAGGGCAAGACTTAGAATTTGAGGAATCGAAGGAAAAAGGCTAGGAATTCACATGCAAGGTAAGTTATTACTCCCTTTCATGTAGTTTTCCCTTGGGCATTCATGATATGTAGTTGCATGCCTATAAAGACCCATGGGAGGGTGGTGGAAATCAAGAATTCCAGATAAACACTGCTAAACGGAATGGGTCACGATTATTATGGGTTGTAAATGAGTTGCATGTGTCACAAATACGTTTGATAACGATTAGAGGAGAAAGAGGTATGGGGAGGCACCATGCAAAACTAGGGGATTGTGATTTATCATAATTATGATGCTTAGTGAGTGATGGGTGAATTGTTCCTTAATTGTAGACTAAGGAATCATAGCCATTGCGTAGCTTGAGGACTGATGCAGCATATACCAGGTATGTAAGACTATACCATTCCTTCTTTTGCACGACTTCTGTTGATTACCATGCAATGAACGAGCCCCAAAAGAATACTCTACTCTTAGAAGTTAGGGCTGCTTATATTGTTTCCCTCTATGGAAGGATTGCTCTAGTTCTTATGGAATCAATATTTTAGGTATTTCTTGAGTCTTATAAGGTTCATGTTAAAGAGATATTAGTAATCACGTGAAAAAGGGAATAGTAATCGTACGTCACTAAAAGGGCCTGGAACATATAAACGAGCATGCAATGTAATATATATATATATATATATATGTGTGTGTGTGTGTGTGTTTGTGTGTGTGTGTGTGTGTGTAATCTAATTCGTATGACCGTGCCTAATGAAGACCGGGTATCTTATGACCGAGCCCAGTACGGCCGGGTAAGCTACTCTGTGATACGATGATGATGATGAGCCCACAGAGGCATACGTTATGACCGAGCCTAATGAAGGCCGGGTATGAGCCCACAGAGGCGTATGTTGATGACGAGCCCACATAGGCGTATGTAATGGTAAAAGGTAACGACTATGTAACGTATTTGGTAACAATCAATGTATATGAAAATGGCAAGCCCACAGAGGCGTGAGTATAAGACGATGATAATGATAATAAACATGTTTATGATAATGTTATAAAGGTTACATGCATAGACATAAGTACTACGAATATGTCATGGTTAGCTGCCCTCAGAGGCGATTCACTTGTTGGAGGTTATATGTTTCTATCCTAATGCTCATTATTGTTCTTACATTATGTTGCCTGCTTTACATACTCAGTACATTATCCGTACTGACGTCCTTTATTTGTGGACGCTGCATGTCGTGCTGCAGGTCCTGATAGACTGATAGACGGAGCTCCCCCGCAGCAGTAGGTTATCCGGTTCAGTAGATATTAGCAAGATTCATCCTTCGGACTTGCTACAGCCTTGGTATGCATTTTGAGTAGGCACTTTGGCCATGTCGGGGCCCTGTTCCCACATAGGTTGCTTAATGTATGTTCTTGTAGAGGCTCATAGACAAATGTCAATGTATGTATAGACCAGTGTTGGGTTGACTCATGTACAGTTGTGTTGCCTCGTCGGCATATGTATATGTTGTATAGTTTTGCACTGTAGCCCCGTTGGCACACTATGTATATAGGTGTGTTTATGTCATGGTATGACGTTTCAGCCCATTTTGATGTTGTTCGAAACTGCATGCATATGACAGGCTTTATAGATAACAAAGAGAGTAAGATAGCAGATATGAGGGGTACGCCGGCGCTCTGCAAGTAGGGTCCGGTGCCATGTCGCGGCCCTCCGGTTGGGTCATGACAGAATTAGTATCAGAGCAAGGTTGTGTCCTAGGGATTGTCTATAAGCCGTGTCTAGTAGAGTCTTTATTATGGGTGTGTAGCGCGCCACATTCTATAATCAGAAGGCTACTTAGCATTTAGTAATGTTACCTTCTTTCTAAACCTAGATCGTGCGTAGAGCTGAGTTGTAAGCATTCATTCTAACATTCATCTTGTTTACCTACAGCGATGCCTTCGGCCGAGAAGCAAACGAATAGTAGACGACTCGATGCAAATGCCGGAGAGGGGACCAGTCAGGTGCCCCAAGCTGTAGAAGGCCAAAGTGAGACGCCTTCTCGGACTTTATCTACTCCTCCTCCCCCAGAAGATATGAGAAGCCGCCTAACATCCCCAGTCCCTTCTTCTGGTGCTACAGACCAAGACTTGAGGACTGCGGTACAGTTGTTGACTAGCCTAGTAGCTTCTCAGGCTCGGAGGCAGAATACTAGTGCTACTGAGAGACCGGTTAGTACAAGGGTCCGTGACTTCATCAATTTGGATCCTCCAGTGTTTACCGGGTCTGATCCTAAGGAAGACCTGCAGGATTTCATTGATCAAATACACCGCACACTGCGGGTTATGCATGCCAGTGACACAGAGGCAGTAGAACCGGCTTCCTATCGATTACGGAACTTAGCGGTCTTCTGGTATGACAGCTAGGAAAGGTCCAGGAGTCCGAATGCTCCCCCACCTGTATGGAATGAATTCTCTTATGCATTCCTTCGCCATTACTTGCCAGTTGAGGTACGACGAGCTAAGGCTGATAAATTTTTGAACCTAAAGCAAAGTAATATGAATGTACGAGAGTACAGTATGTAATTTGACTCTCTGGCAAGGTATGCTCCCCACATGGTGGCTGATATGAGCGACAGGGTTCATTTGTTCGTGAACGGACTAGGACCGCACTTAATAAATGAATGCACGACAGCTTCCCTGATAGAGGGAATGGATATCTCCCGTATACAGGCCTATGCCCAGACCATAGAGGATCGTAAACGCCAACAAAGGGCGGACAGGGAGTAGGAGAGGAGCCAGCATAAGAGGACAAGAGTTGCAGGGTATTCTGGCGACTCCAGAAGTAGTGTGAGACCCCATTCCTTGAGGAGTTCGGCACCACCTGTATCTAGTGCCCCTCGACAGTTTTAGAGTTCGCGGGCATCAGGCTCGCCATATCACAGGGCTATTAGTAAGATGCGACCCCCAATGCCTCGTTGTGAGCAGTGCAGCAGGACCCACTTTGGGCCGTGTCGTCAAGGTTCAGATGTATGCTATTTTTGCAGACAGCTTGGCCACATGAAGTGGGACTGTCCTTATAGAATGGGTGGTATGGCTCAGCAAACTAGATCTATGGCTGGTTCTTCCCTATCAACTCGACCTCCAGCACGGGGTCCCCAGCAGCCAGCAGTTCGTGGCAGGGGTAGCGGTACAATACCGGGCTCAAGTGGTGTTCAAAACCGAATATATGCCCTAGCAGGTCGACAAGATCTTGAGTCATCTCCAGATGTTGTCACAGGTATATTATCGGTGCTTTCTCATGATGTATATGCATTGATTGATCCCGGATCCACGTTATCTTATGTTACACCCATTGTGGTTGATAAGTTTGATATCGTACCTGAATCAATAAGCAAACCCTTTATGATATCTACTCCAATAGGAGATTCTGCGATTACTAGAAGAATATATAGAGTTTGCACTGTGACGATTTGTAGTTGTCAAACCTCGGCTAATTTAATTGAATTAGAAATGGTTGATTTTGATGTGATAATGGGAATGGATTGGTTGGCATCATGCTATGCTAGTGTTGACTGTCATACGAAGATGGTTAGATTTCAGTTTCCTGGCGAACCCATCCTTGAATGGAAGGGAAACGTTGCTACGCCGAGAGGTAAGTTTATTTCCTACCTTAAGGCAAGAAAGATGATCTCCAAAGGTTGTATCTACCATCTTGTTCGCGTTATGGACACGGAGGCGAAGTTGCCTACTCTACAATCAATTCCGGTAGTCAGTGAATTTCCGGATGTCTTTCCAGATGAACTCCCAGGTCTTCCTCCTAAAAGGGAGATTGAGTTTGGCATCGATGTGTTGCCCGATACTCACCCAATTTCTATCCCTCCATATAGAATGGCCCCAGCAGAATTACGAGAGTTGAAAATACAGTTAAAGGACTTGCTGGATAAAGGCTTCATTAGGCCTAGCACTTCACCTTGGGGTGCGCCAGTCTTGTTCGTATGAAAGAAAGACGGATCATTACGGATGTGTAGCGATTATCGTCAGTTGAATAAGGTCACCATAAAGAACAAATATCCACTTCCAAGAATTGATGACCTGTTTGACCAACTTCAGGGAGCCAAATATTTCTCTAAAATTGACCTACATTCAGGATGTTTTCAATTGAGAGTCAAGGAGAAAGATATTCCAAAAACTGCCTTCCGATCGAGATATGGGCATTTCGAGTTCCTAGTAATGTCATTTGGGCTAACAAATGCCCCGGCTGCTTTCATGGATCTCATGAACACTGTATTCAGGCCTTATCTTGATGTGTTCGTGGTGGTATTCATTGATGATATTCTGGTGTATTCCCGTTCAGAGGCAAAACATATGGGTCACTTACGGATAGTATTGCAGACCCTTCGGGATCACGGGTTATATGCAAAGTTCGCCAAATGTGAATTTTGGCTGAATTCAGTGTCATTCTTAGGCCATGTGATATCTGATAAAGGTATTAGTGTCGATACTCAAAAGATCGACGCGGTCAAGAATTGTCCAAGACCTACTACGCCATCAGAAGTCCGTAGCTTCTTGGGACTAGCAGGGTATTATAGGCGGTTTGTAGAAGAATTTTCCTCTATATCTTCGCCACTAACTAAGCTGACCCAGAAAGCTACCAAATTCCAATGGTCGAATGTTTGTGAGTGGAGCTTTCAGGAACTAAGGATCGATTAACATCCGCTCCAGTTCTTGCTCTTCCCGACGGAGCTGAAGGTTATGTGGCATATTATGATGCCTCCGGCATAGGTTTGGGATGTGTCTTGATGTAGCATGGGAGGGTTATGCCTCGAGACAATTGAAGAAGCATGAAAAGAACTACCCAACCCATGACTTGGAATTGGCTGCAGTAGTATATGCTTTGAAGACGTGGCGACACTATCTATATGGTGTCCATGTCGACATCTACACAGACCATAAAAGTCTACAATACATCTTCAGTCAAAAAGAGTTAAATTTGAGACAACGACATTGGCTCGAATTACTGAAGGACTACCACGTCTAAATATTGCATCATCCGGGGCAAAGCCAATGTTGTGGCAGATGCTCTCAGTCGTAAGTCGATGGGAAGTTTAGTGCATGTTGAAGCAGGTAAGCGGAGTTTAACTGAAGAGCTTCATCAGCTAGCTAACATAAGAGTCAGACTGTTAGACTCCAAGGATGGAGGTGTTGTTGTGTATAATACATCAGAATCATCTCTCGTAGCCGAGGTGAAAGCACGGAAATACGAAGATCCCACCTTGTTGCGATTGAAATAGGGCATTCAACAGGGTAAAATCTCAGCTTTTGCAATTGTAGGGGATGGAACACTGAGGTGCCAAGGCTGATTATGTGTGCCTAATATAGCAGGATTGCGAGAGAAGATTATGAGGGAAATTCATTAATCCCGATATTCCATCCATCCTGGTTCAACAAAGATGTACTGTGATGTCAGAGAACAGCATTGGTGGGATGGCATGAAGAGGTCCATTGTAGAATTTGTAGCCCAGTGTCCCAATTGCCAACAGGTAAAGGTAGAACATCAGAAGCCGGGGACTGCTCCAGAACATGTAGATTCCAACCTGGAAATGGGAGGTGATTAACATGGACTTCATTGTTGGATTACCTCGCTCCAGTCGTAGGTTTGACTCCATCTGGGTGATAGTGGATCGACTTACCAAATGTGCTCATTTTCTGCCAGTTAAGACCACCTACACAGCCGAAGATTATGCAAAGCTGTACATTAAGGAAATTGTTAGACTTCATGGGGTGCCGATGTCCATTATATCGGATAGAGGAGCCCAATTCACAGCTAACTTTTGGAAGTCTTTTCAGAAAGGTTTGGGTACACAAGTAAGTCTCAGCACAGCTTTTCATCCGCAAACTGACGGACAGGCTGAACGGACCATGCAGACCCTGGAAGATATGCTAAGAGCATATGTCTTGGATTTCAAGGGTAGCTGGGATGACCATCTTCCACTTATAGAGTTTGCCTACAATAACAGCTACCATTCCGGCATTAAGATGGCCCCATATGAGGCACTGTATGAGAGAAGGTGTAGATCACCAGTTGGGTGGTTCGAAATTGGTGAAACTGAATTATATGGGCCAGATCTGATTCATCAAGCTATTGAGAAAGTGAAGGTGATACAGGAACAATTAAAGGCGGCATAAAGCAGGAAAAAGTCCTACTCTGACGTCCGACGTCGCGATCTAGAGTTTGAAGTTGATGATTGGGTTTTCCTGAGATTCTCGCCAATGAAGGGTGTTATGCGCTTCGGAAAGAAAGGTAAATTGAGCCCAAGGTACATCGGTCCGTACAAAGTCCTTCGACGAATTGGACATGTTGCCTATGAGTTAGAACTACCATCCGAAATGGAATTTATCCATCCGGTATTCCATGTGTCCATGTTGAGGAAATGTATCAGAGATCCTTCTCGGGTCGTCCCCATCCAAGACATACAGATTGCAGAGGATCTAACATACGAAGAGGTACCAATGGCCATATTGGACCGACAAATCTGCAAGCTAGGGACAAAAGATGTAGCTTCCGTTAAAGTGTTATGGAGGAATAGGAATGTGGAAGAAATGACATGGGAAGTAGAAGAAGAGATAAAAGCTAAGTATCCGTACCTGTTCTACAATGTAAATAATGATGATGCCGAAGAAACACAGAACCATGGAAAGGAGAGGCGTCCATACGAGGTAAATAGGAACTTGAGATACTCTACATTATTACCTTTCATTTAATGCTGGGATTCACTAGCTTCCGTAGATCCCTACATTCGGGGATGAATGTTCTTAAGGGGGGAGAGTGTTACAACCCGTAAATTCGTACATTTGAATACGCTGTGAAGTAGTTTACATATAAGGACCTAAGAACCCGAAAAATAGTTCAAAGGTTAAGAAAAAAGAGTAGAAGTGTCGCATAGTGGGATATGCGACCGCAAAGCACAAATGCGGACCGCATATCCAACACCAGGATCGCAAACTGAGACAGAGTTCCGGGCTGAAACTGTGTCAAATATGCGGCCAGTATGCGGACCGCATAATGCAAATGCGGACCGCAAATGTGACACCTTCCATCGCAAAATGGAACAGAGTTCTGGGCTGAATCCATGTCAGAAATGCGACCAGAATGCGGTCGCATTGTTGAAAATGCGAATCGCAAATCTGGCACTTCTGCGTCGCATAATGCAACAGAATTCTAGGTGGAGATTTGCGGCCAGAATGCGAACCGCATGTCCTGTTTGCGGCGGATATGCGACCTCAAACCTGAAAAATATCAGACACGTGTGCCACTTATTGACGGACCTATAAAAAGGGACCCAGACCCTTTCCTTCTTCATTTTTCTGAACTTAAACATAGCACAAGGCCCCCAAACGACCCCTCTCAAAGCCCCACACCAACACAACCAGTTTCTTCCTCTTCCAAGCCCTAAATTGAACAAGGAATCAAGAAATTGAAGAACTAAAGAGAAACCCTAGCTGAGTTTCCCCCTCCTACAAACCCAAATTGAGGGCAAGACTTAGAATTTGAGGAATCGAAGGAAAAACGCCCGGTCGGATCGTTACAGTTGCGCAATAGCATTATTGATTCAAGTGCTTCATTCTGCCATCAGTTTCTTAGTTCTTAAGAAATGTTACCAGTAAAGTGATGCTCAACTAATGCTTTAAATTCTTGGATTAACCAAGTGTGGATTCGATAAGGTATATTAGCTGGCCAACTCACTTTCAGATACATGGAGAAATTTGATCTCCAAAAATAACAATAAACAGTAATGCCCTGAACAACATTCAATGATAACCAATTTATCTGATACTGTTCATCTCATGGAAACTGGCCCAAAACAGTAAAATACGAACAGAAAAGTCTTTTCTTTGCGACACAAGAAACTACAATCAGAATGTAATTTACAACCAGAAAAATCTTTTCTTTTGCCGATCGAAAGAAACTGAAACCAACTGTTTTTCTTTTTATAATCAATCCTTCACATAAAGTAAAATGAGAAACAAGCAGAGAATATGTCAGAGAAAGAATGAACGTAATTACCTTGTGGGCGATCGGAGTTCCACTATTTAAGAAGATCGTTAAAGTGAGACATCAGAATATCTATCGGTCTATTCTTCATTCGAAGCTCGTCATTCTAATAGGCTTCAAAGTGGTTTTCCTTCAACTAGTTCTTATACTTTCTCCAAGCAGTACCAATTGATTCAAAAGCCCATGATTTCGCCTCGTCAGAAATGTCATATTTTTCCTTCAAATTTAGTTCAATTAGGTTAGTGTAAAAAAAATATTAGGAATTTCATACCTTGTTATATCTCCACACATCATCTTTTGTGTCTCGTTTCCTCCAATTAAATACATAAGGTAAGCATAGGCTAGCACAGGATCAAATGATTGAGTGAAATTATAGCTAAGTGGCTGGACAGAACTAATGATTTATCAGTAAAATTATAACTAAGTGCCTTTGTAGTTTCATAAGGTAAGCATAGGCTAGCAGTTAGCCAGTTACCTAATCTAAAGGCAAATTGAGATAAATTATTAACCAAGCACGTATAATCACATGCGATAGCAGTGAGAAGTTTGGCCATAGATTCTTCTACTTTGGAAGAGATGAGCAACAACTTGGTCACAAAATAATATGCACGTTCAGCAAAAATAAATTTTGTTCCACATCAAACTTGAATTTTGTAATAAGGCATTTCATTTGGTTATCATATGACAATCAAAACCCGAACATGCCTAGATTGTTCTTTGGTATACAATTATTATAGGTAGATGTAATTCCATTGAGCTGAGAAATTACTATGTTTCTTTTATCTTAAGTGAAGTATATATGTATCTCAAAATAATTTACAAAGGATACCCTATATTGTGTATCCACTTATACTAAATTTAAATAAAAGAATTGTGTACTAACTTCAGGCTTTTAACTGTCAACTGTTCGCTGATAATGAAGAACTCCAGTCTGAGTGGAGGAAGGCAAAGAGAAGCAACAAAATGAAGATTTTCTCTCTCATTAAATCAGAGTTTACAGAAAATTAAAAGTAATAGTTTATGATATCTGAACTTTCCAGATTGAGAGATTCTAAAATAGCTAACAACTGACTAATCTCATCTATTTTCCAATAATTAAAATTCCTTATAAACTGAATATTTCAACCGAAGCGAAAGAATATTAAGAAATCTTATTACCAATGAAATATCCACACTGTGGATAATTTCCTCAAATGCATTTAAGTTTTTTACATTTATAATGATACTCATAACTAAGTTGTTAGTGTGGCTACCTCTCACAAGGATAGAAAGATGAGTTAATAAAAGGATCAAAGTTCCAAGAAAAAAGATCATCTTGTTCACTACTTTATTCCTGAATGACATGTAAGGTAAAAAAAGAGACTCATCTTCCGAAGTGAACTCTTAGATAAATTGCACCAAAGCCATGCCCAGTGTCACGCAATGACCCAGACACGAGTCGATATGAATTTTGTTCTTTGCAAGAACAAATAACAAACAATGACGTAATTTTTAGTCTCTAAAACAGAAAAAGGGCTTTCCACTGCATCGAACAAAATGACAGACCGACAACCCAAAAATCAAGAAAACTCCAAAATGCCATCTTTAACAGAAATGAAATTAATTGAAGAAACGTAAAACAAGGAAAAGGAAAATGGGGCTATGAAGAAATGGAAAATAATTAAAACGGAACTCACAATCCTTGATAAACGAGTAACAGACATTAACATTGTTTGTCATATTTAGCGGACATCTAACATTTTAATGCCAACAAGAACAATGAGAAATACTAAGTAAAAAATTGAACAAGAAAAACCTTAATCGATCTCTAACTTAGATTTAAAGCTTCAGTAGAAAATATTCACCACTTTAAGGAAGGAAGAAATTAATAAGTTGAACAAGAAAGAATGAGGGCTCTTCGATTTCCAGCTTGTCTTTCCCTTATTTGACCATAAACTCAAACAAGATTTGGAGAAACCCTAAAGGATTAGCACGCTTCTGCCGGTGCCGCTAGTGCCGCCGATGATGGATGACTCTTCAATATTCTAGTTAATTTTCGGAAGAACCAACAAAGGTGTAGGTTTGGAAGAAAATGTTGAAGGATCAGTCTTAATTTTGTGAGCGGGGCTTGTACTAAAATTAGGTGTTTAGATATTAATATTTTATAGATATAAAAACTAAAAATTAAAAATAAAAATCAGATTGTGGGCTCCTTTAATTTTAGCGAGTGTAGAAAAATTGGGTGGAAATTAAGGAGGGAATTAATGACTGTTGCGACAGAGAAAATTTTTTTATCAAACCGTTTCCGTAGATTGAATTATTGCCACGATTATACAAATTCTTGCCATATAAACCTCTATTGTAACGGTGTTTAGACTATTGCAACAGTTAGGGTGCTAAAGTGTCCCGATAGTCCTAATAATCTTTGGCAACGGTTAAAACCGTTGCAATACATCGTCTGTAGCAATGGTTACTAATTCATTGCAATAAAAAAGCGTTGCCACAACCCCAATTTCTAGTAGTGCATGCTAAGCAGTAAAAGACCAAATCTTGTCTCCAATCCTCCAGTAGCCACCACAACGATCGATATACATGGTCAACAATAATAGAATCACCCCTCATCGTAGATACATGAACAGGCATAGCTAAAAAATCGCGGGGCGTATCCAAATAACGAGCAAAGTATGATGATACATATGAATAAGTGGAATCAAGATCAAATAATATTGAAACATCCCTGTGGCATACTGAAACAATACTTGTGATCACAGCGTCGGAAGCAACTACTGGCCTAGCGGGAAAAGCATAGCATCGAGCCTGACCACCACTTATCTAGAAATGATGGTGGGGCTTGTATCGGAGCCCCGGAAGTAGAATAACCACTAGAAGAACCCGGTACTGATGACCCCTAAACTGATGGAGCACGATACGAGCTTTGAGCTAGAAGTGCATTGAAAGATGACTGAACCGAATGAGTATTGTATGAACCATGACTAACTGATGCACCACGATGACCCAGACAAGCCATCTGAGCGGGCATGTAAGGACGACCTCTGCTGTGATATGACTGACCTCCAGTTGAGGTACCATTGAAACCACCTGAAACTCGGGGCTTCTTGCCCTCCTGCTCTTTTCGTTCAAGCCTGCGAACCGACTCCAAGTGCCTGGCAATCTCGACCACCTGGTCAATCTGTTCATCTCCGCCACTCAAGCCAGACTATAAACGCAACCCATAGTTGAGGCCATCAATTAACCTCGTGACCCCTTCTCTCTCCCCCC
>MCJB01001991.1:22517-82525 GCA_002018475.1 Nicotiana obtusifolia
CCCCCCCCTCTCTCTCTCTCTCTCTCTCTCTCTCTCGCTCGCTCTTTTTGGGAACCAACCATATAGCACGATGGGCCAAATACACGAACGTCATCTCATACTGAGTCACAATTTATCACCTTAGTGTAGCTGCTCAAAATCTCTACACAGCTCCTCTCTGCGAGTTTGTGGAACAAACTTCTCTAAAAAAAGAATGAAGAACTCATGCCATGTAAGTGGCACTGCATCAACTGGCCTGCTCAACTCATAGGCCTGCCACCATCTATAGGCTACCCTTGTCAACTGAAGAGTGGTAAATGCAACTCCACTGGTTTCTAAATACCTGCTGTGCGAAGAATCCGCTGACACCAGTCTAGAAAATCCTAGGCATCCTCTGACTTCTCCCCGCTGAACTTTAAAGGCTTAAGCCTCCCGAACCGCTCCAATCACTTTTCCTCCTCATGATTCATAGGTGGACTAACCTCAGCCCGAGAAGCAGCAGCCGACTGAACTGTTAGTATCCTCGGTGTCTGATGGCCTAGAGCTGGCTGCTCAGGAGTACAGGCGGCTGGAGTCTAGGCACCTTCCCCATCCTATTAGGTAGCTAGTGCAGCTAGAAATGAAACCGCCTGAGCCAAGCTCGTGCACACAGTCAAAATCTGAGCTAAGGTCTCCTGAAGGCCCAGGATAATAATGGGCACTGCTGGTCCTACAGGCTCAACAATATCTGGTACCTGCTCCTCAGCTGTAGTAACTGGTGGCTCCATAGGTGCTGCCTTGGCTGCAGAACGAGCCGCACTTCAGCCTCAACCGTGGCCCCGGCCTCTCGCGGCCCTAACTGGTGGTACTGGTGCCCGTTTGCCTGATCCGATCGCACGTGTCCTCACCATGTGTGAGAAAATAGAAGAGCCAAGTTTCAAACTGCGGAAATAACAAATTTGTACGACAAGAATACAAGAAATGAAGATTTCCAAACAGTTCGATAACCTCTCGAAGATAAGTACAGACATCTCCTTACCGATCCGCAAGACTCTATTAAACTTGCTCGTGACTCATGAGACCTAAGCAACCTAATGCTCTGATACAAACTTCACGACCAAAAATTCACTAGTCGTGATGGCACCTAACCCAACCGCTAGATAAGTCAACATAAAAAACATGAAATCGGATAACAAGGTTTAGTAACTTAACAGCGGAACAATATCATAAAATATCCGAGAACATAACCATAATACTATTGCAACCAACCCCAAAATCTGGTATTAACGAGTACACGAGCACTACTGAATAACAAGATACATGCTAAAATCCTCTAACACAACTGTGTGAACAATAGAACAGTAAATATAGAAATAACTGAATGAGAACTTCAAGGAGTGCGAACAACATAGTAGCTACCTCGTAATTTCCCAAAAGCTGGCAACAACTCAAGTCTGAAACTTACCTCAGCCGGATGTACCTAGATCTGCACACGAAGTACAGAGTGTTGTATGAGTATAACCGTCCCCAATTACTCAATAAATAACAACACTAACCTTGGGCTGAAAACAGTGACGAGCTTAGGACAATGCTCAAATACCAATATCAATAACCGATAACAGTTCAGAACGTAAAGGAAAAACCGCAGAAACAAGTAGCTCAATGATATCATGTTCAGCTTTTTCACATTATAGAAATTTAAACATGCTTCCAAGTATAACAGTTAAATCTCAACACAGATAAAACATCTCATTAAACAATTAGCATGTAGAAGGTACACCTCTATGTCTACATGTCAAGTATACATGTTAATCAACAAATATAATAGTGGATCCATCAATGTTAACTATTAGAACTATATGGGTGCCTAGCATAACTACCCATCATCAAGCACGTATATAAAACACTGTGCATGCGCCCACTGCTGGCATGTTAGACTCTGAAGGGGCAGATACTGCCCAAGCGCTAATCATAATCATTTAGCCTAATAGTGAGGCCTGGTGCACGTGTCACCCCAAAATAATAACACTTAGCCCAATATGGGCCTGGTATCAAGTCACCTCAAAATCAATACCAATTCAGCTCTATGGCCTAAACTCAATCATTTACCGTTCATGTCTCGGATAAACACATCTCAAAGTGCTCAGTTAAACAGTGTTACACATAAGAGGTATCAACATGTGAGGAATGATATATGAAGAACTAAGACAGAGATATCATACACTGATATAACATCATGGTTGAGAACGTGTGTACAAGTAAGGCATATAGCTCTAAAATAGTAAGAATAGCCCTAACAAGTGTCAAACAAATAGCACTTACCCTAGACATAATGTCTAACATGAATCACATTTCAAATGATCAACAAGTAGGGAAAGTGTGGGAATAATAGGATAAGATAGCCCTAACACACCGGTGCACGTACACACGCCCGTCACCTCGCGTGTACATCACACCAATATCTTTCATAAAACATAGTTCTCAGGGTTAAATACCCTCAAATCAAAGTTTCGATGTGTTACTTACCTTAAAACGCACAAATCAATACTCCAACAAGCCCTTCCCACGCGCATCGGCCTCCAAAAAACTCAAATCTAGTCACAAAACACTCAATGTCAACAAAGAATGCCGTAGGAAACGACTTCAAACAATAAAGTTTTGATCTTTATCAAAATCAAAAAGTCAACCCTGGGCCCGCACTCTGGAACCTGCTCAAACTCACAAATTTCAAACACCATTCAATAACGAGATCAACCAAACCAATTTCATACAATTCCGACCTCGATTCGACCTTTAAATCCTCAATTTTCATTTTAGGAAGATTTGATGAAAATTCCCCATTTCTTCATTTTAGTTCACTAATTATATGCTAAAAACAAATATGGAATCATAAAATAATAAAAAATCCAAGTCTACATATACTTGCTCAGGTCCAAAACTTGAAAATTCCCTTCAAAATCGCCCAAAATCGAGCTCCTCACTTCAAAATGTGATATAATAACTCTACCCCCTAAAATAGGATTTAAGCATTCTACCCAAGTATTATACATCGGATCGCGGAAGCTACTCCGTGATCGCGAAGAACAAATTATCACTGCCCTTAAAATAGTCTAGGCGAACGTGAAGACACTGTCGAGAACGTGATGGTTACCAAACCTGACACTTCGCGAACGCGTGCACACCTTGCAATCTGACTTCTCCTCTTCGCGAAAGCGATACCCTACTCGCTACCATGCTGACATGAGCCTCTCAAAGCTTCACGAAAGCGAGCTAATTATCGCGAACACGATGAATAAATGACCAATACCAGCAACAACTTTTTGCGACCGCGTCATTTTCTTCGTGATCGCGAAAGAGGAAACTAGATGCACATAAATCAGCAGTCCAACGATGAAGGAGAATGGTCTGGCACCCATCTGAAACACACCCGAGGACCCCAGTGACCCCGTCCAATTGCACCAACCAGTCCCAAATTCACATCTAACAACACTAAAACTATAAATCGCACGTTGATTCAAGCCTAATGAACTAATGAACTTCAAACTTCTAAAACTAATGCCAAATCATACTAAACCAACTCAAAATGACCTCAAATTTTGCAGGAAAGTCCCAAATGACACAACAGACCTATTCCAACTCGGAACCAAAATCAAAGCCTGATATCAACAAAGTCAACTTTCGGTGAAACTTCTCAACCTTTGAAACCTTAAACATTCCAACTTTCACCGAAAATCCTCAAACCAACCTAGGACCTCCAAATCAACATCCGGACATATGCCTAAGTCCAAAATCACTACGAAGCTATCGAAAACATCAAAACTCTATTTCGGAGTCGTCTACACAAAAGTCAAACTTCGGTGAACTCTTCCAACTTAAGATTCCAACCTTGGGAATAAGTGTCCCAATACACTATAAAACATCCCCGAAGGATTTATATGGTAGCAGTACTATTCTCCTATTTGTTTGTTCTCCAAAGCATAGTAAATCAAATCCGTAACCGACATCCTAGCCTCACCGGGCTCAAACAAACGAATAGGAGAACAGTACTGCTACCATATAAAGCCTCATACAGTTCCCATCTGAATACTAGATTGGTAGCTGCCGTTGAAGGCAAACTCCACCAATGTGAGCAATGAGCTTCCTCAAGTAGTCAAACCATTAATATTCGGAACATAGATCCGACCCTGAAGCCGCATAACACCTTCATCCCCAATCATAACCTTCATAGAACCACCATGTTGCACCTTTTCTTTCAACGCCAACAAGTGAGGATCACCAAACTGGAGAGCCTTGATGCTCTCCAACAAAGGCGACTATGTAACAACACAAGAAAGAACCATACTAGGTTCCGAAATATTTAATCTCGAAAATTTGTTAGCCAAGGCTGAACATCCACCAATGGCCTCTCTATTGTTGGTATAAATGTCAAACTACCCATGCTGTCCTTCCTACTTATGGTGTCGGCCACTGATAAGTGTGAATTTAACCACTTATTTGTTTACTAGTTAATTAAATCTCTTATAAGTCAATTTAGATAACAATTCCCACTGTTGTTTGAAAGTTAAATCCAGTTATTTCAAGTTATCTTCTTAAGTGTTTACCATAGCACCAACCTAAAATCCCTGTGGATTCGACCCCGACTTGCGTTGGGTTTTATAATTGCAACGACCATTTCATACTCGTTAATTGGGTGTGAATTGGAGATGATCAATTTTTGGCGCTATTTTCGGGGAGTTTTACAGTGTTAGCTATATATACTTGAGATTGTTTCTTGAAATATCTTCTTTTACTTTCGTGATTCTAATTTGTTGAAGTGATGTAGGTTATAGATGGTGAACAACAAACTTTGATCTTGCCATTGGGAGAGGTTGATGGCGAATAGGAGCAACTTGATGAAATGCCTCAAGCTCCACAAAAAACCGCTGAGGCCGCGGTCAACAAGACAATGTGCCTCCACCTCCCCACTTCTACCACCACCACAACCACAAGCGACGAAACATCGGATTTTTCCCAATAAAGGTTATGCAAGTGCCATAGTCCCCTCTCGTATTAGGGCAGGAAACTTTCAAATTACCAATGTGATGCTCAATTTGCCCGAGTTACGAGGTTATTTCACTGGGGATCAAACAAACAAATGTATCATAAGATGCTTTGCGACTAAGGCTTTTTCCCTTCTACGGGATGAAATATTGGATTTCTCTCCCGGCCACATGGCTACTCTTTGGGATGAAATATTGGATTTCAGGCAAGAGCCCAATGAATCTTTGCATGAAATTTGGGAACGATATCGTATAATGGTGAAGTAGTGGCCGAATAATGATATGATCAATAACATGATCTAACAAACTTTTAACTGCGGTATTAATACTACGTATCAATGTGTGGTCAATCAATTAGCGGGGGGTAATTGTATAACAACACTTTATGCGGAAGCATGCAAGATTCTCGATGAAATGGCGAAAGCTTCTTTGGCTTAGTAATCCCGAGCTAATGTTTCCCAACATGATGTCAACATGATCCATCTTCATAAAGAGTTTCAAGACCATGGGAATGCTATTACCGGATTAACCACAAACATGACTCAACTTGCCAAGGCCCAACTTCATCAAACCCAAGGTCCTAAGCAAGTTCATGCTATGGAGGGAGTGAATGTGTTGGTCAACAAGCATAGGACTAAAGGTCCACAATTTCAATCCCGAGTGGAGAATTATGCATAAGATGATGGTATCTATGACCAAGATGACTCATATCAAAAGCAAGAAATAATGTACTATTTGTAAACAATTACCAAAGGCAGCAGAGCAAATTTCAAGGCTCCAATCAAAATCAATGGGATTCTCATAAAAATATAACCAAGGCAATTGGTGTTCCAACAATCATGTGAATTGGCATAACAAAAACAATAACCAAGGGAATTTGGGAGGAAAAAATCAAGGAATTTTGGGAAACAATAACAATCATGCAAATCAAGGTTCGGGTTTTCAAAGGTCCCCAATGTACCATCAACCAAGCAACCCACCTCCTTATCCTTCCCATGCTTCAAGTTCTTCAAACAATTAGAGATCAAGTTTAAGCAAATGATGGAGAAGAATGCGGATTAGGATGCCCAACTTGCCTCGCATACCGCATCAATCCATAATCTTGAAGTTAAAATGGGGCAAATCTGTCAAGCTCTTAATACTTATCCTAAAGGTGCATTACCAAGTGACATGGTAGTGAACCCAACGGGTGGTAATAACACGAGGCATGGCGGTTATCAAAGAAGTGGAAGAGGCGAGAATGCACCCACCTAAAATGAAAGGAAACTTGTGGATGATGTCCAAGTGATCCAAGAGGAGGAAATCCCACGTAATAATGTTCAAGTACAAGATGAATTTTGGATTGATATTGATGATAGTGTGGAGGATGCCTGAGAAGAGGTGAACCCCACTAGGGAACACATTATTGACATACCGAAACCGCTAGTGCTAAAGGCTAAGGAAACCTTGCCAAAACCTGGACCTCCTTACCCTCAAAGGCTTGCTAAGCAAAATGGTGAAAATCAATTCAAGAAGTTTACTCAAATGATAAAGGTCTCTCCATTAATGTGTCATCGGTAGAAGCTTTGGAACAAATGCCTGGTTATGCCAAGTTTATGAAAGATCTTATGACCAAGAAGAGGTCGATGAATTTTGAGACTATCAAGGCCACACATCAAGTGAGTGCTATTGTTAATTTCGTGGCTCCTAAGTTGGAGGACCTCGGTGCTTTCATGATTCCTTGCACTATTGGAAGTGCCGATTTTGCTAAAGCTCTCTGTGATCTTGGGCGAGTATCAATTTGATGCTCTACTTGGTATTCAAACTTTAGGGATTCAGAAACCAAGACCCACATCTATGAGGTTGCAAATGGTTGATCGTACAATGAAGAGGCCATTGGAAGTGATTGAGCATGTCTTGGTTTGAGTAGATAAGTTTATCCTTCCAGCAGACTTTGTGATTCTAGATTGTAAGGTTGATATAAAGTGCCTATCATTCTTGGGAAGCCTTTTCTTGCTACAGGTAAGGCCTTTTGTGATTTGTAAGCCGGAGACCTCTCTTAGGTTATGAACAAGTGGTATTCCATGTGTGCAAGTCTATGCATAAACCAAATAGCAATGAAGTGTGTTCTTTTGTGGACTTGGTGACCGATGTCATTATAGATGACACACGTGCTATAATTAATGTTGGTGATATATTGGAAGCCGTCGTGCTAAACTTTGATGATGATGAGATGGATGGTTTCAGGGAATGCGTGAACTCTTTGCAATGAATAGGGTCGTACAACTATGCACCAAGGAAATTATCTTTGGATGTTGAGAATAGGAAGTCTCCTCCTACAAAGCCTTCTATTGAAGAGCACCTACTTTGGAGTTAAAACCATTGCTACCCCACCTTCGGTATGAAATTTTTTGGTCTTTGTTCTACTTTACGCTTATTCTTTCCTCTTGTTTGACTAACATGCATGTTGACTTCACATTGGCGGTGTTGAAAAAGAGGAAAAAAGCAATTGGGTGGACATTGGCGGACATTCGGGGTATAAGCCCCGTCATTTTGCATGCATAAAATCAGGTTGGTTGATGGTACCAATCCGTCCATTGAACATCACAAAAGACTCAATGAAGCTATGCAAGAGGTGGACAAATAGGAGATTATGAAGTGGTTGGATGCCGGGGTTGTCTTCCCCATCTTCAATAGTTCACGGACTTCTCCGATTTAATGTGTCCCAAAGAAGGGGGGCATGACGGTTGTTATCAATGAGAATAATGAGTTAATTCCAGCAAAAATGATCACCGATTGGAGAGTTTGTATATATTATCGGAAGCTCAACACAGTCACAAGGAAATGCTTGATAGGTTGGCCGGCCGTACTTTCTATTATTTTCTTGATGGGTACTCAGGCTATAACCAAATTCTTATGCTCCGTAAGATCAAGAGAAAACCACTTTTACTTGTCCATATGGTACTTTTTCTTTCAAACAGATGCCTTTTAGTTTATGCAATAGGGGCAACTTTTCAACGGTGTATGATGGCTATTTTCACGGACATGGTGGGAAAGTATCTTGAGATTTTCATGGATGAATTTCCAATGGTTGGATATTCTTTTGATAATTGTCTTGCTAATTTGGACAAAGTGTTGGCTAGATGTGAGGAAACAAATTTGGTACTCAACTGGGAGAAATGTAATTTTGTGGTTGAGGAAGGCATTGTCCTTGGCGATATTATTTAAAGAACGGTATTGAAGTGGACAAAGCGAAGACTGCAATTATTTCTAAGCTTCCACCCTCACCTCGGTGAAGGGTGTGCGGAGTTTCTTGGCCCATGGGGGGTTCTACTGATGATTTATCAAAGATTTCTCTAAAGTGGTGAACCCGTTGAGCATGCTCCTTATGAAGGATGCCAAATTCCATTTCAATGATGATTGTATGAAGCTTTTGAACAATTGAAGCTCAAGTTGACAACTACTCAATACGAGGTCATGGTGCGGGACTTCCTCAATACGGAATTGTGTTTTGCGACTCTGGAGCATATTAGATCGCCGACTTGGATTTTGCCATTCGAGCTCATGTGTGATGCAAGTGATGTAGCGGTTGGGGCTGTTTTGGAGCACGTATCAACAAAGTTTTTTTTAACCGTTTTACTATGCTAGTAAGACCACGACTAGCACCCAAGTCAATTATACCGTTACGAAGAAAGAGCTTCTTGCTATTGTGTTTTCTATTGAGAAGTTCTGCCTGTGTTTGATAAGTGCCAAAGTTATTGTTCACACGGACCATGTGGCACTTCGCTATCTTATGAGAAAAAAAGGAATATAAAGCTCGATTGATAAGATGGACGCTTTTGTTGCAAGATTTTGATACTGAAATTCAACATAAGAAGGGAATTGAAAATCAAGTGGCAGAACACTTATCTCGTTTGGAGGAGGAGGGGAGGCCACATGCTCGCCTTGAAATCAATGACACTTTCCTCGATGAGCAACATTTGGCATTTTAATGAAAGAGGTACCGTGGTTCCCGAATTTGGCAAATTTTCTTATGAGTGGTATCATTCTGGATGAGTTCTCTTCAAACCAAATAAAGTACCTCAAGAGGGATTGTCAAGACTACTATTGGGATGAACCATACCTTTTCCGCATTTGCATGGATGGATGATTCGAAGGTGTGTGCCGGAGGAAGAGCAAGGTGATATTCTTGGGGCTTGTCATATGGTGGTCATCATGGTGGAGCGAGAACAGCGGCTAAAGTTATAAGTTAGGGATTCTATTGGCCTACTTTGTAGAAAGATGCAAATGAGTTGGTGAAAAGATATGATGAATGTCAACCGGCTGGTGGAATTTCAAAGAAATGTGAGATGCCACTTATAACTATCTTGGAGATTGATATTTTTGATGCTTGGGGTATTGACTATGTGGGCCCTTTTGTAGGTTCTTGTAGAAACACCTATATATTGTGGTCTCGGTAGATTATGTATCTAAATGGGTTTGAGGCTGTTGCCTTACCCAATAATGAGGCTAGAAGTGTGGTGGCTTTCTTGAAAAGGAATAGTTTTACAATATTTGGTACTCTGTGAGCAATCATAACTGATGGATGATCACATTTTTGCAGCAAGGCTTTCAACACTTTACTTGGAATGTATGATGTTACTTACAAATTGAAAACTCCCTATCACCTACAAGCTAGTGGTCAAGTGGAAGTCTCCAATCAAGAGATAAATAGTATTTTGTCCAAGACGGTGAATGCAAATTAGACAGATTGGTCTACGAAGCTTGAAGATGCTCTTGGACATAATGCCCAGATTGACTAGAGTTAGACTCATAAGCGACATTGATATCTTCGTCATCGCTAAAGTCTTCAAAAGTAGGAGATTGATCAGAAGTTCCTTCTTATAGAATGGAGTAAAGCTTATCTTTAGCTTCTTCACTGATTTCAAGAAGATTAATCTTCTTCCTGTTATTGCTGGATTTGAAAGAACTTGCTCTGTGCCCTGGTTTTTCACAATCCCAACAAACCTCTGCACTTGAAATTATTGAAGGTTTATGATGATAGGATTTTTTCTTAGGTGGTTTTTCAGAATTTCTTCTGAACTTGCTGTAATGGATCTTTCGGGAAGAACTCGATTTTTTTATCTCTTTTGCGATATAATGAAGAAGGTGCTCAAACTTTCTGGGTGCATGATTTACCAATAAATCGATCGTAGATAATATAATTTAAAATAAGTAAAAGAAGATTAACTTTAAGAAAACTTGCAGATTTATTGTAAATACATTGAATGATACAAGGGCGGAAGCATAAAAAGAAGGCTGAGAAAAGGGAGAGAGGTATGAAACTTCTTGGGAAATTTTTTGATGTGTCTTACAATATGGGGAGGGAGTCTTAAATAGACACCTAAGAGGAGTTGGGTACATCTATTGTGTACAAGTGTAAGGTTAGGATCTTGCCAACATTTTTAGTTGGTAGACAGTCCTCAGTGGATAGTGAGGTGGACGGTTCTTTGAACCTCTACTTTTTCAAGGGTCATTTCCCTATTCATAATAGGCATCTTGATAGGCCTGTGATAACCCATTTGGGTTGCACATGTCACCATCGTCATTCCCGCTAGATGAGTTGGCTTCTTCAATCATTTGGGTGAGTTCTTGGTAGGTATAGTCGCCTATATGTGCCATGGCGTGAGCTACCTCTACTCTTAGCTGTGCCCTCGACTTGATTGGTGTTGCAACTTCCTTTCGTTTAGGGGAAACCTTTGTATTTGGACGAGGACTAGGCACCCATCCTTTGATTTTTATCTCTTTGGATAAGTACTTGATACGTTCGAACTCTGCTATAACAAAGTCCCAGCTGATAATATAAGAAATTCTCTTTTTTATAAAGTACTTACACATTTGGATGTGTTCTGGCAGAGAAGTAATTTCTTCCAGTGTTTGAAATGTTTCAAATCTATTTAAAAACTTACTTGGGAGTATCTGCTTCTGTTCTCCAAAATAGTTCCACCATTCATAGAACCATCTAGGAATAACAACACTTAATAGCTTTGGGCTGTACTTTACAAACCAAGTATGTCCTAGTCTTACATACATGAAGTTAAAACCATGCGTCTTCGTAGTCGTACCAGCTATATGTCTAGAGCTTGTGGTTCATAGATAACCTGATTGGGGTCTGCAGATGATCTACAAGCCAATTGAATGGGCAGAGAATTTTCTTGAGAACTACTCTGAAGTATCGGATGAATTCCGGATTCTTTACATCGTAGTCATGTTCTACTTCGATAGAATCAGTGTCTACCAAAATAGCTTCAAAGTATAACCTGGTTTCGAGAGGATTTTTAACATCCACGTAATTGTCATTGGTATAACATGCTTTTACTAAATCCTTTGTTTTATAGCCTTCATACTCTTTGTTGAGGGCTAAAAATGGCATTACCAGTGTAGAAAAGTAATTGAATTCTTCTTGGGTTGGAAGGGGTTTTGTTTCAAAATTTTGATCATTTGAGATGAATTTTAGGTTCACTGCTTGAGCAAAGGACTGTGGAGTCTTCATCTCATAGCTTTGCTTTGTGAAAGTTCTGAGACCTCCGACTTAGCTTTGCTGGGTTGTTCCTTTATTTGTTAGAAGTTTGGGTCCTTCTAATTTTGGAAACTCTGCAAGAGCTGTAAATTTATTACCGATGATTGTATTTACCGTATTGGATGATGACGATGCCTGAGTCTGCTGCTTTGGTGGAAAAGAGGGTCGTAATTGGTTTAGAACAACTTAATGTCAGTGCAAAGTTCTAATCCTACAATATTGACGAGACTAATAATATCTTCATAAGTCATTTGATGATAAGGAATTTTACCATCACATCTATCTTGAATTTTCCATTCGGTGATGCTTCTTCCTTTATGAGAGGGTAGATAAGAAGATATTCTCTTCGTATTGGACGTCTGGAAAAGAGGGACGTTTATAATAGTTTTTACGGTTGTCGTACCGATCATTAGAAAGTTTCTAAAGATTGTTGGTATCTTCTTGGATAGATTTGATACCTTTGTCTTTGGAAGGTCTTTTCGCAGAGACACTGAATTTAGAGAGTTTTTCGTTGATCTTATCAATGATATTTCTAGAGATCTCAAAGTTTTTCACTAAGCTTTGGGAATTTTTCTTTAGAGAATTCTGTCATCTTAAAGATTGGTTTGGACTTGGTAGAATGACTTGTACTGGTTTTTAGAGACAGTAGGTTGAGTTTTTAATACAGTCCTATCTTGGGCTTCTTCAATTTGTTTTGAGACCACATGAACAAGTTAATTGGAATAGTTTACTTGCTGAATGTTTCTATCTAAGTCTTTATTGGTGGTAATTGCTCCGGGGCTTTCACTCTTTTTCTTAAAAGGTGTGGCAGTAATAACCCATTTCCAATGGGAATTTTGATTCCTTCAAGAGGTGGAATGGAGGATTCCGTAACCTCATTATTAGTGGTATACAATTTATTTGTAAGGACTTTAAGGGAGTCCTTTTTTAGTATCGAGTTGGCCTGATAATTCGAACCATTTGAAGAGCTCGATTTCATATTTTATACTAGACATATCTATCATCCAAAGGTTTCTTAAAGATTCTCTTTGCTGAAGAGAGTGAGTATTGATATACCAACTTCGCTTGATTTGGTTATCAGGATGCATCCATAAATCTTTGAGGATTTTAGGATCAGGAGTAAAAGGTTCTTTACACCTAATCATAAGAAGAGAATCCTTTTTCGGAGGAGGCTCCATTTCACTTGCTTTAGGACTACCAGAGAAGGAGTTGGTCTGGTAGTAAACCTTGGGGATTTCTCTAGAGAAGTCTAACCCCTTGACTTTACCCTTGTCATTAGAAGGTGATGGGAAGTCTGGTATCAGAACCCTTGAGCCTTCTATCGCTGATCTAAATCAAGAGATCTCTACTCTCAAAAAAGAGATAAAAGAGATTAAAACTAGACTCAATAAGATTGAAGTCGATGCCCTTACTGAGTAGATTTTCAAGAAAATTGATGACGAAAAATCAGAAAGACTCTAATTCTCACTTTCAGGAACTTAACAACGATCATCCTCTTGAGCCTTCTCATACTATGGAATTCGCCTTTACCTCGGAAACACAAGGTCTTTCAGTTGTCACTTCGGTAAGACCTCAGAGTCATCATAATCCTATTAAAATTGTTATTATCAAAAACATTGTTGGTCAAGAGGTCTGGAAGGGAATTAGCTTCGCCTTTAATAAATTCAATTTCAAAATTGACGCTAGATAGAAGAGCTTTCCATCTAGCAAATATTTGTTTTGAAATAAGATTTTTAACACCCTTTTATAAAATCTCTTTTGCAGATTTGCATTATACGCTTACTAAGAAGTCCTTATTAATTAAGTTGTCTTGAAATTTGGTAATACATAGTACTATAGAAAGTATTTCCTTTTTAACAATACTGTAATTTTCTTAAGCGGAATTTCAGATTACTGATGTAAATCTAACAAGCTGTTCATGAGACTGCATAGATAATCTAATTTAAAATAACTAAAAGAAGATTAACTTTAAGAAAACTTACAGATTTATGTAAATACATTGAAAGGTACTAGCGCGGAAGCATAAAAAGAAGGCTGAGAAATAGGAAAGAGGTCTGAAAATTCTCGGGAAATTTTCTGATGCCTCTTTCAATATGGGGAGCGAGTCTTAAATAGACAGATAAGAGGAGTTGGGTACATCTATAGTGTACAAGTGTAAGGTTAGGATCTTGCCGACATTTTTTGTTGGTAGACAGTCCTTAGTGGATAACGAGGTGGTAGGTCCCTCTGGTTATTTTATCTGTTGAGAACGCATACCTTATAAGATTCCTTTTAGGAATAGTGAGTGTCCTTTGGGAAAAGTAATTCCGGTTCTTTGATCCTCTACTTTTTAAAAGGTCATTTCCCTATTCATAATAGGCATCTTGATAGGCCTGTGCTAACCCTTTTGCGTTGCACATGTCACCATCGTCATTCTAGCTAGATGAGTTGGCTTCTTCAATCATTTGGGTGAGTTCTTGGTAGGTATAATCACCCATATGTGCCATGGCGTGAGCTACCTCTACTCTTAGATGTGCCCTGGACTTGACTGGTGTTGCAACTTCCTTTCGTTTAGGGGAAACCTTTGTATTTGGACGAGGACTAGGCACCCATCCTTTGATTTTTATCTCTTTGGATAAGTACTTGATACGTTCGAACTCTGCTATAACAAAGTCCCAGCTGATAATATAAGAGATTCTCTTTTTGATAAAGTACTTACACATTTGGATGTGTTCTGGCAGGGAAGTAATTTCTTCCAGTGTTTGAAACGTTTCAAATCTATTTAAAAACTTACTTTGGAGTATCTGCTTCAGTCCTCCAAAATAGTTCCACCGTTCATAGAACCATCTAGGAATAACAACGTTTAATAGCTCTGGGCTGTACTTTACAAACCAAGTATGTCCTAGTCTTACATACATGAAGTTAAAACTATGCGTCTTCGTAGTCGTACTAGCTATATGTCTAGAGCTTGTGGTTCATAGATAACCTGATTGGGGTCTGCAGATGATCTACAAGCCAATTGAATAGGCAGAGAATTTTCTTGAGAACTACTCTGAAGTATCAGATGAATTTCGGATTCTTTACATCGTAGTCATGTTCTACTTCGATAGAATCAGTGTCTACCAAAATAGCTTCAAAGTATAACCTGGTTTCGAGAGGATTTTTAACATCCACGTAATTGTCATTGGTATAACATGCTTTTACTAAATCCTTTGTTTTATAGCCTTCATACTCTTTGTTGAGGGCTAAAAATGGCATTACCAGTGTAGAAAAGTAATTGAATTCTTCTTGGGTTGGAAGGGGTTTTGTTTCAAAATTTTGATCATTTGAGATGAATTTTAGGTTCACTGCTTGAGCAAAGGACTGTGGAGTCTTCATCTCATAGCTTTGCTTTGTGAAAGTTCTGAGACCTCCGACTTAGCTTTGCTGGGTTGTTCCTTTATTTGTTAGAAGTTTGGGTCCTTCTAATTTTGGAAACTCTGCAAGAGCTGTAAATTTATTACCGATGATTGTATTTACCGTATTGGATGATGACGATGCCTGAGTCAACACCTTCTTCATTATCTCGTAAAAGAGATAAAAAAATTGAGTTCTTCTAGAAAGATCCATTGCATCAAGTTGACAACAAATTCTGAAAATTACCTAAGAAAAAATCAAATCGTCATAAATCTTCAAAAACTTCCAGTACGGAGGTTTGTTGGGATTGTGGAAAACCCGGGCGCAGAGCAAGTGCCTGCAAATCCAACAATAAGAAGAAGAAGATTAATCTTCTTGAGAGCAGCGAAGAAGCTAAAGATGACCTTTACTCCATTCTAGCAGAAGGAACTTCTGATTAGTCTCCTACTTCCGAAGACTTTAGCAATGACGAATATATCAACATCTCTTATGAGTCTGATTCTAGTCAATATAGGCAAGAATGTCAATGCACCGAAACCTTTTGCAACTGTAAAATCATCTCTTCGAGAATCATGGTCTTAACCAATGACTCTAAAGAAGCCCTTTTTGATGTGATCCAACACATCAATGATGAAGAGTCTAGGAATAAATATCTTCTAGAACACAAAAAACTCATTCTCCATCATCAAGATGAGAAACCTAAATCTAAGGTTATTGCATCTTTTTCCATGAAGAAAATCATGGCCAAATTCGAAAGAACCCCCCATCCTTCTATCGCCAATCTAAATAAAGAGATCTCTACTCTCAAAAAGGAGATAAACAAGATTAAATCTAGACTCCATTAGATTGATGTCGATGCCCTTACTGAACAGATTTTCAAGAAAATCGATGACGAAAAATCAGAAGAAACTAATTCTCCCTTTGAGGAATTTATCAACGATCACCCTCTTGAGCCTTCTCATACTAAGGAATTTTCCTCTACCTCGGAAACACTAGGTCTTTCAGTTGTCACTTTGGAAAGACATCAAAGTCATCATATTCCTGTTAAATTGTTATTAACAAAAACGTTGCTTCAAACAATGTTTCTCTTTTCGATAGTGGTGCAGATCATAACTGCATAAATTAGGGCTTAGTCCCTACAAATGTTTTGGAAAAAAGCAACACTAAGCTTTACTTTGCTACGGGTAAACTTTTAAAAATTAATTGTAAGCTTTCTATAGCTCATATTTGTAATAATGACATATGTTTTACCAATGATTTCGGTATTACTGAAGATATCAATGACATATTATCCTTGGAATTTCTTTCATCACTCAAATAAAACCTTTTACTACGGGTTTAGAAGGAATCTCCACAACAAATTTAGGAAAAGAATTATCTTTCCCATTTATAAAACCACTTCCCAAGAAGAAAGTAATTTTATTACTGATATAACTATTTGCAGAATAAATAGACTTTCTCAGCATATCACCTTTTTGAAAAAGGAAGTAAAAATAATAAAAATTAAGCAAATCTTAAAAACCCCAGAGATGATTACTAAAATAGTCAATCTTCAAGATCTTTTTGAATAAGAAATTTGCTCCTATATTCCTAATGCCTTTTGGCCAAGAAAAAGGCATATAGTTGAGCTTCCATATATTGAAAGTTTCAAAGAAATGGGCATCTCTACTAACGCGAGACCTATCAAATGAACCATGCCATAATGGAAACCTGTAAAAAGGGGATCTCTAATCTCCTAAAAAATGGTATCATTCGCTCCTCTAAATCTCCATGGAGTTGTGCAACATTTTATGTAAACAACAGTGCAAAAAAAGAAAGAGGAGCTCCTATACTAGTTATCAATTACAAGCCGTTAAATACAACTTTAAAATGGATTAGGTACCTGATACCTAAAAAAAGAGATCTTCTCAAAAGAACTTACAAAGCCAACATCCACAGTAAGTTCGATATGAAATCTAGTTTCTGGAAAATTTAGATTGCCGAGGAAGACATATACAAAACTACCACCAATGCGCCTTTTTCCAATATGAATGGAATGTCATGCCGTTCGGTCTCAAGAACGCCCCTTCCGAGCTCCAAAAGATTATGAGCTTAATATGCAACAATTACAGTTATATGTCTATAGACGATGTGTTAGTATTTTTTGAGGTTACAGATTCTCATTTTAAACACTACACCTTCTATAAGATTGTGAAAACTAATGGTCTAGTTGTTAGCATTAAAAAGATTAAACTCTTTCAGACTGCTATCATGTTCTTAGGTCATGATTTGCATTAAGGTACTTACAAACCTATTTACAGAGCCATAGAGTTCTCTTCTATGTTTCCCAATGAAATCCTTGAGAATACCCAACGTTAGACGTTCTTAGAAAGTCTTGATTATGTAGCTGATTTCATTCCGCATATTAGGCAGGTCTGTGAACCCCTCTACAAAAGGCTTAAGAAAAATCCTGTCCCTTAGAAAGATGAACAGACTAAAGTCGTTGTCCAAATCAAAAGCATGGTTCAAACCTACTATGTTTAGTAATTCCTAACCTAGATGCCTCTATGATTATAGAAACGGATGCTTCTGGCCTAGGTTATGGAGGAATCAAAAAACAACGTGAGACCCCTGAGTGTCATGAACAACTTATTAGATACCACTAAATGAATTGTAGATAATACAATTTAAAATAAGTAAAAGAAGATTAACTTTACAAAAACTTACAGATTTACTATAAATACATTGAAAGGTACAAGGGTGGAAGCATAAAAAGAAGGCTGAGAAAACTAGTTTGGGAGCTCCTCTTTCCTTTAATTTATAACGGCTTGTAATTGATAACTAGTCTGGGAGCTCCTCTTTCCTTTTCTGCACTCTTTTTTTTACATAAAACGCTGAAGAACTCCAAGATATTTAGAGAGGCAAAGATTTAAAGTAAATATATTGAAAGGTATAAGGGCGGAAGCATAAAAAGAAGGTAGAGAAAAGGGAGAGACATCTAAGATTCTTGGGAAAATTTTTTTGCACTCTTGTTTACATAAAACGCTGAACAACTCTTAGGAGATTTAGAAGGGCAATGATTTATTGTAAATACATTGAAAATTTCTGATGCCTCCGACTGAGCTTTGCTGGGTTGTTCCTTTATTTGTTAGAAGTTTGGGTCCTTCTATTTTGGAGACTCTGCAAGAGTTGTAAATTTATTACCGATGATTGTATTCACCATATTAGATGATGACGATGCCTGAGTCTATTGCTTAGGTGGAAAAGAGGGTTGTAGCTGGTTTAGACCTTTTACGGAAGATAATGTGTGATTTGAAGAAATACCTTCTTCTCGGATTTATCTCCTTTGAAAGGAGAGTTAGGTCTGGTTCATGGCCTCATGTTTTCCCTTTAATAAATTCAATTTCAAAATTGAAGCTAGATAGAACAGCTTGCTATCTAGCAAATATTTGTTTTGAAACAAGATTTTTAACATCCTTTTGTAAGATCTCTTATGCAGAATTGCAATATACTCTTAGTAAGAAGTCCTTATTAATTATGTCGTCTTGAAATTTTGTAATACATAGTACTATAGAAAGTACTTCCTTTTAAACAGTACTGTAATTTTTTAAGCATAATTCCAGATTCTTGATATAAGTCTAACAAGCTGTTTATGAGACTCAGAGGTCTCATGTTGTTTAAGGATTCCTCCATAACCTAGGACGGAAGCATCAATTTCTACAATCATAGAGGCATGGGTTCGGGATTCCTAAACATGGTAGGTTTTGAACCATGCTTTTGATTTGGATAACAACTTTAGTTTATTAATCTTTCCAAGGGACAGGATTTTTCTTAAGACTTTTGTAGAGGGGTTCACAGGCCTGCCGAATATGCGGAATGAAATCAGCAACATAATTAAGACTTCCTAAGAACCTCTGAAGATGGATTTTTCTCAAGGATTTCATCGGGAAACTTAGAGGAGAACTCCATAGCTCTGCAAATAGGTTTGTAAGTACCTTGATGCAATTCATCACCTAAGGACCTGATAGCATTCTGAAAGATTTTAATCTTTTTAGCGCTAACAACTAGACCATTAGTTTTAACAATCTTATAGAAGGTGTTATGTAATGGCCCGATGTGTCGTAGAAACACATATAATACTAATTGTTCAGAATTGGCTTGTTTTAAGTGCAAATCCCTCTTTGTAATTATGCAATCTTAACATTCCTACGGGGTATGAGGTATAAGAATCTAATAATTAAGAAAAGAGTTCAAAAAGGTAAGTAATGCAGGATATGCGGTCGCATTTCAGACATGCAGACTGCATATCTTACATAGGCGTCGCATACTTGGACAGATTTCTGGGAAAAGGTTCATATCAGAAATGCTGTCTGAAATGCGGACCGCATTTCAGGAATACGGACCGCAAATCACGCTGCCTGCATCGCAGAGTGGGACAGAGAATTGGGCAAGTTTTGTGTCAAAAATGCAGTGAGAAATGCGGACTGCATTTCTAAAATGCGGACTGCAAATCCCACAGTGAGATTGCAGAATGAGGCAGAGTTTTGGGCCAAATGCCATGCCAGAAATGCGGTCCAAATACGGACCGCATGATGAGTTTGCGACCACAATGCGATCGCATTCTGGACACCTGAACTTTTATTTTTTTTCCGAATTTTGACTCACTATAAATAGGAACTAGGAACCCTAAAATGCAAAAAACCCCCTTATTTCGTCATTTACCTCAGAAACCTCTCCAAAACACCCCCAAACCCCAACAATCAACCTCCAAAATCACCTTGAAACAACCCCAAAATCCGTGAAAAACATATCAAAAATATAATCATCAACCTCCCAATTTACCAGCCCAGCTTTCCCCACTTAAACCCACTAAGAACCAACTGTAACTTGCCAGGAATGGCCCCAATTTAAGCTTAAAAACAACCATAGAATCACTCCCTTCAAACCCCAACATCTATTACAAGAAACCCCACTCTTTAACACCAAAGACCCAGCTCAAATTGCTGCAAATTGTGCCAAGTATTGCAGTTGAGTTAAGGCACCCTACCAAGTTGTAGCTCGTTAGCCTCAATTGTGTCCACCTAAAGTTCGTGAGAACCCATAAAAGGTTGGTCTTGAGGAATTGTTGGAAGTCTAGGAAGTTATTGCAAAGCGAGGTAAGTGTTTGTTCTAACCTTAGCTTGAGGGATTAGAAATCGTGTCTTGTTTGTTAAATTGCTCCTTGTTGAGAACAACGTATAGTCATGGTGACGAGTGTCTATATGTTGGTGTCACGCATGACAATGGGTCGTATATGGATAATCGTTGTGAGACTATTGTTACGAATTGTTGAATATTATCCTTGATTTGGTATGATGTGTTGCATGTGGGAGCGGGTGGCACGCCTGCCAAAATATTGTGAATTGAGGGCGGGTGGTATGCCTACCACAAGGTTGCTTCATTTTAGTTGTTCCTTTGGTCATGGTTCTAGCCTTCTTCTATTTGGCATAAAGTTGATGGTTGACTAGACTAGTTGAGTAAGAATTATTAGGAGTCAAAGGGGTCCAGTGTCAAATTGTGGGTAGTGTTTTAGGAGTCCGTTAGAAGTTAAGGAGTCCAGTGTCACATTAGCAAAGTCGTGTCTAGGGTTAATGAAATGATAATTGGGTTAGGAGGTTAGTAGTAGGATTTTGACTGTAATTGAGTACTAACATTGATTGAGCTAAATAGGAGTCAAGTTTGGTTTTGTTATAGATGAATTTCCCCCTGGCCAGGATGATTGTTTGCTGTTATTTGTTCCCTTGCAGGGAAGTTGTTATGTTGATTCGTTCCCTTGCCGGGATTTCTTATGATTGTTGTGATTATGAATGTGGGAGCGGGTGGCACGCCTGCCACGAGATAAAATGAAAGTGGGAGCGGGTGGCACGCCTGTTATGAGATATTATGAAAGTGGGAGCGGGTGGTACGCCTACCACAGTATATATTGTAAGTGGGAGCGGGTGGCACGCCTTCCACGAGATGTGATGTATGTGGGAGCGGGTGGCACGCCTGCCACAAGAGGTTACTTTAAGTGGGAGCGGGTGGCACGCCTGCCACGGGATGTGATGTATGTGGGAGCGGGTGGCACGCCTGCCACAAGAGGTTATTGTAAGTGGGAACGGGTTGCACGCCTGCAACAAGAGGTTGCTGGAGGAAAAAGAGTGGATTGTATTTCATTTCGTTTGTGTTAAAAGCTGAATTGCAGTTTTCCTTCTTACTCTTTGATGATTCCTTTTGCTTTATTTGTCTGCCGTTCTGATGTATGCTTTCTTTTCCCTGTTTAAATTGCTTATGTATTTTATCTTCTGCTGTAGATACATCTATGCTTAAATTTGCACAGGTTTATCTGGAGTCTGGTCCTAGCCTCGTCACTACCTCGTCGGGGTTAGGCCAGGCACTTACCAGCAAATGGGGTCGGTAGTGCTGATACTACATTGTGCACTCTTTTGTGCAAATCCCAGTACCGTAGGCTTCAAACAGTAAGAAGCTTCCAGCCCTTGATTTTTAGGCGACCCAAGGTAGTTCTGCAGACGTCCGCGGATCTTGGAGTCCCCTGTCCCTTTCTTGTATCTGTTTCTTCTATGTAGTCCAGAAACAACATTTTGTTATATTCTTCAGACCCTGTTTGTAGTACTCTTAAATAGTCTATGAAACTGTGACACCAGATCTTGGGTAGACCGTTGTGGATAGTTTATTGGCAATAGTTGTGTAAAGTATTAACCTTGTGTTTATTTCGCTTGTTGATTTACTGATTTTCAGTTGATGCATTTGTGATGTAATGAATTCGTAAATAGAAACGTGATAAATAATCCGATTGACTGGCTTGCCTAGCTTTCACTAGTTGGCGCCATCACGACTCCCGAGGGTGGGAAATCCGGGTCGTGACATGTTAAGGTGTTTAAAATGAGAAACTATATACTCAGAAAATATTAACACATAGTCTATATAGATTGTAGACATATAAGTGTAATTGTTAAATATTTAGTTCATAGTGTTTTCAAAGGGGCGTTCTTGAGACTGCACGGCATGACATTCGAAAGGGGCGTTCTTGAGACCGAACGACATGATGTTCAATTCAGATTGGCCAAAAGGCACATTGAATGCAGTTTTGTATCTCTCTTCCTCGGCAATCTGAATTTGCTAGTAATCAGATTTCATATCGAACTTACTATAGATGTTGGCTTTTAAAGTTCTTTTGAGAAGATCTCTTTTATTAGGTATCGGGTACCTAATCCATTTTAAAGATGTATTTAAAGGCTTGTAATAGATAACTAGTCTGGGAGCTCCTCTTTCCTCTTCTGCACTGTTGTTTACATAAAATGCTGAAAACCTCCAAGGAGATTTAGAGGGGCGAATGATACCAATTCTTAGGAGATTAAAAATCTCCTTTTTAAAGGTTTTCATTATAGCATGGTTCATTTGAATAGGTCTTGCTTTAGTAGTGGTGCTCTGTTAATTGAAACCTTCAATAGATTGAAGCTCAACTATATGCCTTTTTCTTTGCCAAAAGGCATTCGGAAAATCGGAGCAACATGTTTTTTCAAATAGTTCTTGAAGAGTGGCAATTTTAGTAACCATCTCCGGGGTTTTTAAGATTTGCTAAATTTTTATAATTTTGACATCCTTATTCAAAAAGGTGATATGCTGAGAAAGTCAATTTATTCTAAAAATAGTTTTTTTAGTAATAAAATTACTTTCTTCTTGGTAAAGGGTTTTTATAAATGGAAAATATAATTCTTTTCCTAAAATTTTTGTGGAGATTCCTTCTAAACCCGTAGTAAAAGATTTTATTTGGGTGATGAAAGGAATTCCAAGGATAATATCATCATTGACATCTTCAGTAGTAACGAAATCATTGGTAAAACATGTGCCATTATTACAAATATGAGCTTTAGAAAGCTTATAATTTATTTATAAAAGTTCACCCGTAGAAGAGTAAAGCTTAGTGGTGCTTTTTTCCAAAAGTTTTGTAGGGACTAAACCCTTAATTATGCAATTACGATATGCACCACTATCCAAAAGAGCAACTTTGTTTAAAGCAAAATTTTTGTTAATAACAATTTTAACAGGAATATGATGACTCTGAGGTCTTACCGAAGTGACAACTAAAAGACCTGGTGTTTCTGAGGTAGAGGCAAATTCCTTTGTATGAAAAGGCTCAAGAGGGTGATCGTTGTTAAGTTCCTCGAAAAAAGAATTACAGTCTTTTGATTTTTCGTCATCGATTTTCTTGAAAATTTGCTTAGCAAGGGCATCGACTTCAATCTTATTGAGTCCAGGTTTAATCTTTTTTTATCTCCTTTTTGAGAGTAGAGATTTCTTGATTTAGATCAGCAATAGAAGGCTCAGGGGTTCTTTCGAATCAGGCCATGATTCACTTCATGGAAAAAGGCTCAATAACCTTAGATTTAGGTTTCTCATCTTGATGATGGAGAATAAGTTTTTTGAGTTATAGGAGATATTTGTTCCTAGATTGTTCATCATTGATGTGTTGGATCACATCAAAAAGGGCTTCTTTAGAGGCATTGGTTAAGACCCTGATTCTTGGAGAGACGAGTTCACAGTTGCAAAAGGCTCCGGTGCATTGGCATTCTTGACCAGATTGACTAGAGTCAAACTCATAAGCGACGTTGATTTCTTCGTCATCACTGATGTCATCATAAATAGGAGACGGATCAGAAGTTCCTTCTTCTTTAACGGGGTAAAGCTTATCTTTAGCTTCTTCGCTGATTTCAAGAAGATTAATCTTCTTCTTCTTATTGCTGGATTTTGCAGGCACTTGCTCTGTGCCCGGGTTTACCACAATCCCAACAAACCTTTGTACCAGAAGTTTTTAATTATGACTATAGGAGTTTCCTTAGGTGGTTTTTATGAATTTCTTCCGAACTTGCTGTGATGGATATTTCTGGAAAAAATCAATTTTTTTCTCTTTTGCGAGATAATTAAGAAGGTGCTGAGACTTTAGAGAAGCCGAAATCTTGACAAAAGCTGCCTAGTTCTCTTCTAGAGGGATATCTATCTTTCTTAAGCTATTCATTCAGCTTAATGTCAGTGCAAAGTTCTAATCCTACAACATTGATGAGACTAATAATATCTCCATAAGTCATTTGATGATAAGGAATTTTATCATCATATCTATCTTGAATTTTGGCTCTAACCTTTTTTGCAATAAGAGGAGGAAGACCACTAATGAAACATTCTTTCCAGATATCGTTGTTGCAGTCAGGACGAATCATGACTTTGGTAATGAAGGAATCTTTGTACCATATAAAATCTTCTAACGTCGGGCACGATAGATTGTTAAGGATTAGAAGACTTCTATCTTGAAAGAGTTGGGGTTCTCCTATAAAATGTTGTGCTATATTATAGAGGAGAGTGGCAGAAGCATCTTCTTTGATGACTTGAGTTGAGTCAGATGATCCTTTATTTTTAGCTGCTACCTCAATTGCAATAGCATTATAAATGGCTTGCTTGATATCTTCGGTGATATAATTATCCCACTAATGTTTTAGCGTGCCGATAAATCCTGCAACTATCATAGTAGCTGCTTCTCTATCAGAAGACCCTCTGATTTTATAAGTGGTAATAGAGACTCCCATTTCATGGAGTTTATTGTAGATTTGATGTTCTGCCAGAGCATCGATGTTCCATTCGGTGATGCTTCTTCCTCCATGAGAGGACGTAGATAAGAAGATATTCTCTTCGTATTGGACATCTGGAAAAGAAGGACGTTTATAATAGTTTTTCGGTTGTGTTACCGATCATTGAAAAATTTCTGAAGATTTATCATCTTGGTTAGATTTGATACCTTTGTCTTTAGAAGGTCTTTTCTCAGTGATACTGAATTTAGAGAGTTTTTCGTTGATCTTATCAATGATATTTCTAGAGATATCAAAGTTGTCACTAAGCTTTGGGAATTTGTCTCTAGAGAATTCTGTCATCTTAAAGATTGGGTTGGATTCGGTAGAATGATTTATACTGGTTTTAGAGACAGTAGGTTGAGTTTTGAATACAGTCGTTTCTTGGGCTTCTTCAATTTGTTTTGGGACCACATGAAGAAGTTGATTGGAATATTTTACTTGCCGAATCACTCTATCTAAGTCTTCATTGGTGGTAATGGCTCCAGGGCTTCACTCTTTTTCTTAAAAGGAGCGGCGGTAATAACCACGTTTCAAACGGGGATTTAGATTCCTTCAAGAGGTGGAATGGAGGATTTGATAACCTCATTATTAGTGGCACACCATTTCTTGCTAAGGTCTTTAAGGGAGTCTTTTGGACTATCGAGTTGGCCTGATAATTCGAACCATTTGAAGAACTCGATTTTACATTTTATTCTAGACATATCTGTCATCCTGAGGTTTCTAAAAGATTCTCTTTGCTGAAGAGAGTGAGTATTGATATACCAACTTCGCTTGATTTGGTTATCAGGATGCATCCATTAATCTTTGAGGATTTTAGGGTCAGGAGTAAAAAGTTCTTTACATCTAATCATAAGAAGATAATCCTTTTTAGAAGGAGGATCCATTTCACTAGTGGTAGGACTACCGGAGAAGGAGATGGTCTGGTAGTAAACCTTGGGGATTTCTCCAGAGAAGTCTACCCCCTTGACTGTACCTTTGTTATTAGAAGGTGAGAGAAGTCTTCTGCTTCAACTTCTTCTCTGATCCATCAGGAAATTGAATTACCCTTTCGAGTTGTGATTTTTCTGAATGAGAGCGGTGTGGTGTAGTGCTATGCTCGTGATTTGCTTCCATGAGTATGGTCATGCCTTTAGCACTTTCTATTTTATCCTTAGGGGCTAAAGTAGTAGTCATTAGCATGTAATATACTCTGTAGATAACAGCTATCTCATGGGTATTGATTTTGCTATTCATATTCTTGGTTTTGACATTAAGTGTCAAGGCATCCATCACGTTGGGGTCATTGATGTCTACTGAGAAATTGATAGCAATTGAAGTATACCGGGCCATCGGCGAGGTTACTTTGAAGGACGGCTAGGATTGAATCGTCGAAGATCAAGAGACGGTCATCTCTGAGGAGGATACATATAGAGATGTCTAGACCCTTTTGAAATAAAGGTTTGACCGCTACTTGAACTAAACCAATATGCAGGTATTTAAAATGGTTTCTCTGCCTGTTTATATGCTCTTCATTTAACAACTTAATAACTTCGAAAGAGTTGTTAATAGCTGTTGTAGACTCACAGTTCTTGATATTGTGCCTCTTGGTGAAGCTAAAATTGCCTAATTGGTAAATACTTTTAAAAGGTTCTTCTAGAATACTCTAGTTCTGAAGGTCATTTTCAAGTTTAGCAATCTTAGTTGCCTGAGAAGATAGATTTATATTATTCAAAATATTTTGATTTGAATTCATTTTGGAAAGTATACTTTCTGGGTGCATGATTTAGAAGAATAGATACACGGAGTATAGAACAGAAATATATATATGCAGATATTTAAGTGTGACTAGTTTAAGATTATCTATGGTCTTAAGTGTTTCCCAAAAGTTCTCTTGGCCTTACATCTTTCTCTCTCAATAATTATCTTGGTGACGGGACCACCATAAGGTCTAAGCGCCTACCTCTTGGAATAATGACCCGTTCATCGGGCTGACCAATGTTGGAACCGGATATTAATCGGTTAACATACATACATAGAGAGAGATAAATGCCTCACACATTACTAGAAATCAAGATAAGAACTAGATAATTATGAACAATCAATGATTAGATATGAGCACAAACTAATTTCAGCATTGATTAGGTTTTGAACCATGCTTTTGATTTGGACAAGAACTTTTGTATGTTCATCTTTCCAAGGGACAAGATTTTTCTTAAGCCTTTTGTAGAGGGGTTCACAGACCTGTCTAATATACGGAATGAAATTAGCAACATATTTAAGAATTCATAAGAACCTCTCAAGTTGGGTTTTATCAGGGATTTTATCAGGAAACTTAGAGGAGAACTCTATGGCTCTGCAAATAGGTTTGTAAGTACCTTGATGTAAATCATGACCTAAGATCCTGATAGCAGTCTGAAAGAGTTAAATCTTTCTAGCGCTAATAACTAGACTGTTAGTTTTAACAATCTTAAAGAAGGTGTTACGGTGTTTAAAATGAGATTCTACATCCTCAGAAAATACTAACACATCGTCTATATAGACTATAGACATATAACTGCAATTGTAAAATATTAAGTTCATAATGTTTTAGAACTCGGAAGGGGCGTTCTTGAGATGAACGGCATGACATTCCATTCATATTGGCCAAAAGGAACATTGCAGGCAGTTTTGTATATGTGTTCCACAACAATATGAATTTTCCAGAAACCAGATTTCATATCAAACTTACTATACATGTTGGCTTTGTAAGTTCTTTTTGAGAAGATATCTTTAATTAGGTATCGGGTACCTAATCCATTTTAAAGTTGTATTTAACAGCTTGTAATTAATAACTAGTCTGTTCATTTTTTGTACAAAGGACAAATATGAATGGAATATCATGCCGTTCGGTCTCAAGAACACCCCTTCCGAGTTCCAAAATATTATGAACTCAATATTTAACAATTACAGTTATATGTCTATCGTCTATATAGATAATGTCTTAGTACTTTCTGAGGATATAGATTCTCATTTTAAACACCTTACACCTTCTTTAAGATTGTTAAAACTAATGGTCTAGTTGTTAGCACTAAAAAGATTAAACTCTTTCAGACTGCTATCACGTTCTTAGGACATGATTTGCATCAAGGTACTTACAAACCTATTTCAGAGTCATAGAGTTATCCTCTAAGTTACCAGATGAAATCCTTGATAAAACCCAACTTCAGAGGTTCTTAGGTAGTATTAATTATGTTGTTGATTTCATTCCGCATATTAGGCAGGTCTGTGAACCCCTCTACAAAAGGTTTAAGAAAAATCCCATCCCTTGGAAAGTTGAACAGACTAGAGTTGTTGTCCAAGTCAAAAGCATGGTTCAAAACCTACTATGTTTAGGAATCCCTAACCCATAAGCCTATATGATTGTAGAAACTAATGGTTCAAACCTAGGTTATGGAGGAATCCTTAAACAACGTGAGACCCCTGAGTCTCATGACAGCTTGTTAGGTTTACATCAGAAATCTAGAATCCACTAAAAAAAATTACAGTACTATTAAAAAGAAAATACTTTCTATAGTACTATATATTACAAATTTTAAAGAAGACTTAATTAATAAGGACTTCTTACTAAGAGTAAGTTGCAAATCTGCAAAATAGATTTTACAATAGGATGTTAAAAATCTTGTTTCAAAACAAATATTTGCTAAATGGAAAGCTCTTCTATCTAGCATCAATTTTGAAGTTGAATTTATTAAAGGCAAAGCTTCCCTTCCAGACTACTTAACCAGAGAGTTTTTATAGGCAAAACATAAGGCCATCAACCAGACCAACTCTCCTTTCAAAGGAGACAAATCAAAGAAGAAGGTATCTTCTTCAAATCACCCATTCTCTTCCTTAAAAGTCTAAACCAATTCCGACCAGATTTAATCTCTTTTATCTCCTTTTTGAGAGTAGAGATCTCTTGATTTAGATAAGCGATAGAAGGCTTAGGGGTTTTTTCAAATCTAGCCATGATTTGCATCGTGGACAAAAGCTCAATAACCTTAGATTTAGGTTTCTCATCTTGATGATGGAGAATGAGTTTTTCGAGTTCTAGAAGATATTTGTTCCTAGACTCTTCATCATTGATGTGTTAAATCACATCAAAAAGGCTTCTTTAGAGTCATTGGTTAATACCCTGATTCACGGAGAGATGAGTTCACAGTTGCAAAAGGCTCCGGTGCATTGGCATTCTTGTCCAGATTGACTAGAGTCAGACTCATAAGCGACGTTCATATCTTCGTCATCGCTAAGGTCTTAAGAAGTAGGAGACTAGTCAAAAGTTCCTTCTTCTAGAATGGAGTAAAGCTTATCTTTAGCTTCTTCGCTGATTCCAAAAAGACTAATTTTCTTCTTCTCATTGCTGGATTTGCAGGCACTTGCCCTGTGCCCGGGTTTTCCACGATCCTAACAAACCTCTGTACTAGAAGTTTTTGAAGGTTTATGAGGTTATGATTTTTTCTTAGGTGGTTTTTCAGAATTTATTCTGAACTTGTTGCGATAGATCATTCTAGAAGAACTTAGTTTTTTATCTCTTTTGCGAGATAATGAAGAAAGTGCCGAGACTTTAGAGAAGTCGAAATCTTGACAAAAGCTGCCTAGTGCTCTTCTAGAGGAAGATCTATCTTTCTTAAGGTGTTCTTTCAGCTTAATGTCAGTACAAAGTCCTAATCCTACAACATTCATGAGACTAATAATATCTCCATAAGTCATTTGATGATAAGGAATTTTACCATCATATCTATCTTGAATTTTGGCTCTAACCCTTTTTAAAAAGAGAGGAGGAAGACCACTAATGAAATGTTCTTTCCAGAAGTCGTTATTGCAGTCAGGACGAGTCATGACTTTGGTAATGAAGGAATCATTGTACCATTTAAAATCTTCTAATGTTGAGCATGATAGATAGTTAAGGATTAGAAGACTCCTATCTTGAAAGAGTTGGTGTTCTCCTATAAAATATTTTGCTATATTATAGAGCAGAGTGGCGCACGCATCTTCTTTGATGACTTGAGTTGAATTAGAGGATCCTTTGCTTTTAACTGCTACCTCAACTGCAGTAGCATTATAAATGGCTTGCTTGATATCTTCGATGATATAATTATCCCACCAATGTCTTAGCATGACGGAAAATCCTGCAACTATCATAGTAGCAGCTTCTCTATCAAAATATCCTCTCATTTTATAAGCGGTAATAGAGACTCCTATTTCATGGAGTTTATTGTAGATTTGATGTTCTGCCAGAGCATCGATGTTCCATTGGGTGATGCTTCTTCCTTCTTGAGAGGACGTATATAAGAAGATATTATATTTGTATTGGACGTTTAGCAAAAAAGGGACATTTATAATAGTTTTTTCGGTTGTGGTACCGATCATTGGAAAGTTTCTGAAGATTGTTGGTATCTTTTTGGATAGTTTTTATACCTTTGTCTTTGGAAGGTCTTTTCTCAGTGATACTGAATTTAGAGACAATTGGTTGAAAGTTTTGAATTATCTTGGGATTCTTCAATTTGTTTTGAGACAACATGAAGAAGTTTATTGGAATGGTTTACTTGCTTAATGACTCTATCTAAGTCTTCATTGGTGGTAATGGCTCCAGGGTTTTCACACTTTTTATTAAAAGGAAAGGCAGTAAGAACCACGTTCCCAACGGGGATTTTGGTTCCTCCAAGAGATGGAATGGAGGATTGGATAACCTCACTATTAGTGGTATACCATTTCTTAATAAGGACTTTAAGGGAGTCATTTTGACTATCGTGTTGGCCTGATAGGTTGAACTATTTGAAGAACTCGATTTCACATTCTATTCTAGACATATCTGTCATCCAGTTATCTACAAAAGTTTCCCCTAAAGGAAAGGAAGTTGCAACACCAATAAAGTGCAGGCAATAGCTAAGAGTTGAGCTAGCTCACGCCCTGGCACATATGGGTGACTATAACCACCAAGAGCTCACCCAAATGATCGAAGAAGCCAACTCATCCAGCGAGAATGACAATGGTGACATGTTCCACCCAAAAGGATTAACACATGCCTATCAAGTTGCATATTATGAATAGGGAAATGACCCTTGGAAATGTAGAGGTTCAAAGAATCATAATTACTTTTCCCAAAGGACACTCACTATTCATAAAAGGAATCTTATAAAGTCTGTGTTCTAAAGAATAGAGTCCTTTTTGGAAGGAGGTTCCATTTCACTTGCGGTAGGACTACCGGAGAAGGAGTTTGTCTGGTAGTAAACCTTGGGGATTTCTCCAGAGAAGTCTACCCCCTTGACTTTACCTTTGCTAGTAACGAATGGCACATTGATGCTGCAACTCAACCACGCCGCTCTCATTCAGAAAAATCGCAAATCGAAAGGGTAATTCAATTCCCTGACGGATCTATAGATCTCAAATTTCTTGAAAGTTCTATAGGAAGAACCTCTTCGACAAGAAGAACTACTTCCACGAGAGCCTCTACTTCGAAACCCCAGGGGAAAGAAGAAGTCGAAGCATAAGACTTCCCTTCACATTCTAATGACAAAGCTAATGTCAAGGGGGAAGACTTCTATGGAGAAATCCCCAAGGCTTACTACCAGACCAACTCCTTCTCTGGTAGTCCTACAGCTAGTGAAATGGTGCCTCCTCCCAAAAAGGATTAACTTCTTATGATTAGGTGTAAATAACCTTTTACTCCTGATCCTAAAATCCTCAAAGATTTATGGATGCATCCTGATAACCAAATCAAGCAAAGTTGGTATATCAATTCTTACTCTCTTCAGCAAACAGAATATTTTAGAAACCTATGGATGACAGATATTTGTAGAATAAAATGTGAAATCGAGTTCTTCAAATGGTTCAAAATATCAAGCCAACTCGATAGTCAAAAGGACTCCCTTAAAGTCCATATCAAGAAATGGCATACCACTAATAATGAGGTTATCGAATCCTCCATTCCACCTCTTGAAAGAATCAAAATCCCCGTTGGAAACTTGGTTATTACCGCCGCTCCTTTTAAGAAAAAGAGTGAAAGCCCTGGAGCCATTACCACCAATGAAGACTTAGATAAAGTTATTCAGCAAGTAAATTATTCCAATCAACTTCTTCATGTGGTCTCAAAACAAATTGAAGAAGCCCAAGATAGGACCTTATTCGAAACTCAACCTACTGCCTCTAAAACCAGTGTAAATCATTCTACTGAATCCAACCCAATCTTTAAGATGACAGAATTCTCTAGAGACAAATTCCCAAAGCTTAGTGAAAACATTGAGATCTCTGGAAATATCACTAGTAAGATCAACGAAAAAATCTCTAAATTCAGTATCACTGAGAAAAGACCTTCCAAAGACAAAGGTATCAAAACTATCCAATAAGATACTAAAAATCTTCAAAAACTTTCCGATGATCGGTACCACAATCATAAAAACAATTATAAACGTCCCTTTATCCAGACGTCCAATATGAAGAGAATATCTTCTTATCCACGTCCTCTCATGAAGGAAGAAGCATCACCAAATGGCAAATCGATGCTTTGGTAGAACGTCAAATTTACAATAAACTCCATGAAATAGACGTCTCTGTTACCGCTTAGAAAATCAGAGGAACTTCTAATAGAGAAGCAGCTACTATGATAGTTGCTGGATTTACCAGCATGCGAAGGCATTGGTGGAATACCATTTATAATGCTACTGCAGTTGAGGTAGAAGTTAAAAACGAAGGATCCTATGACTCAACTCAAGTCATCAAAGAAGTTGCATGCGCCACTCTGCTCTATAATATAGCAAAACATTTTATAGGAGAACCCCAACTCTTTCAAGATAGGAGTCTTCAAATCCTTTACAATCTATCGTGCCCACCGTTAGAAGATTTTAAATTGTACAAAGATTCCTTCATTACCAAAGTCATGATTCGTCCTGACTGCAACGACTTCTAGAAAGAACGTTTCAATTGTGGTCTTCCTCCTCTCCTTGCAAAAATGGTTAGAGCCAAAATTCAGGATAAATATGTTGGAAAAATTTCTTATCATCAAATGACTTATGGAGATATTATTAGTCTCATCAATGTTGTAGGATTAGAAGTTGGCACTGAGATTAAGTTGAAAGAACGCTTAAGAAAGATAGATCTTCCACTAGAATTGAACTAGGCAGCTTTTGTCAAGATTTCGGCTTCTCTATAGTCTCAGCACCTTCTTCATTATCTCGCAAAAGAGATAAAAAATAGAGTTCTTCCAGAAAGATCCATCGTAGCAAGTTCAAAACAAATTCTGAAAAACCACCTAAGAAAAAATCCTATCATCATAAATCTTCAAAAACTTCCAGTACGGAGGTTTGTTGGGATTGTGGAAAACCCGGGCATAGAGCAAGTGCCTGCAAATCCGGTAATAAGAAGAAGAAGATTAATCTTCTTGAAATCAACGAATATGCTAATGATAAGCTTTACTCCATTCTAATAGAAGGAACTTATGATGAATCTCCTACTTTTGAAGACTTTGCCGATGACGAAGACATCAATGTCGCTTTTGAGTCTGACTCTAGTCAATCTGGCAAGAATGCCAATGCACCGGAGCCTTTAGCAACTGTGAACTCGTCTCTCCAAGAATCAAGGTTTTAACCAATGACTTTAAAGAAGCCCTTTTTGATGTGATCCAACACATCAATGTTCAAGAGTATAGGGACAAATGTCTTTTAGAACTCAAAAAACACATTCTTCATCATCAAGACGAGAAACCTAAATCTAAGGTTATTCAACCTTTTTCCATGAAGCAATTCATAGCAGATTCGAAAAAACTCCTAAGCCTTCTACTGCTAATCTAAATCAAGCGATCTCTACTTTCAAAAGGGAGATAAAAAAGATTAAATCTAGACTCAATAAGATTGAAGCCGATGCCCTTACTGAGCAGATTTTCAAGAAAATCGATGATGAAAAATCAAAAGACACTAATTCCCCTTTATGGAACTTAATAACTATCACCCTCTTGAGCCTTCTCATACTAAGGAATTCGCTTCTACCTCGAAAACACCAGGTTTTTCAGTTGTCACTTCAGTAAGACCTCAAAGTCATCATATTTCTGTTAAATTGTTATTAACAAAAACGTTGCTTTAAACAAAGTTGCTCTTTTGGATAGTGGTGCAGATCATAACTGCATAAATATGGGCTTAGTCCCTACAAAATTTTTGGAAAAAAGCACGACTATGCTTTACTCTACTACGGGTGAACTTTTCAAAATTAATTATAAGCCTTCTAAAGCTCGTATTTGTAATAATGGCATCTATTTTACCAATGATTTCGTTATTACTGAAGATATCAATGATGATATTATCCTTGGAATTCCTTTCATCACCCAAATAAAACCTTTTAATACGGGTTTAGAAGGAATCTCCACAACAAGTTTAGGAAAAGAATTATCTTTCCCATTTATAAATACCCTTTCCCAGGAAGAAAATAATTTTATTACTAACAGAACTATTTTTAGAATAAATAGACTTTCTCAGCATATAACATTTTTGACAAAAGGAAGTAAAAATCATAAAAATTGAGCAAATCTTAAAAACCCCAGAGATGATTACTAAAATAACAAATCTTCAAGATCTTTTTGAAAAAGATATTTGCTCCGATTTTCCTAACGCCTTTTGGCAAAGAAAAAGGCATATAGTTGAGCTTCCATATATTGAAGGTTTAATCAACAGGGCATCACTACTAAAGTGAGACCTATTCAAATGAACCATGCTATAACAGAAACATGTAAAAAGGAGATTTCTAATCTCCTTCAAAATGGTATCATTCGCCCCTCTAAAGGAAAGAGGAGCTCCCAGAAAAGTTATCAATTACAAGCCGTTAAATACAACTTTAAAATGGATTAGCTACCTGATACATAAAAAAAGTGATCTTCTCAAAAGAACTTACAAAGCCAACATCTATAGTAAGTTCGATATGAAATCTGATTTCTAGAAAATTTAGATTGCCGAGGAAGACTGATACAAAACTGCATTCAATGTGCCTATTGGCCAAGATGAATGGAATGTCATGCCGTTCGGTCTCAAGAACGCCCCTTCCGAGTTTCAAAATATTATGAACTCAATATTCAACAATTACAGCTATATGTCTTTAGTCTATATAGATGATGTGTTAGTATTTTCTGAGGATATAGATTCTCATTTTAAACACCTTAACACTTTCTTTAAGATTGTTAAAATTAATGGTCTAGTTGTTTGCGCTAAAAAGATTAAACGCTTTCAAACTGCTATCAGGTTCTTAGGTCATGATTTGCATCAAGGTACTTACAAACCTATTAGCAGAGCCATAGACTTCTCCTCCAAGTTTTCCGATAAAATCCCCGATAAACCGCAACTTAAGAGGTTCTTAGGAAGTGTGATTTAAGTTGCTGATTTCATTCCGCATATTAGGCAGGTCTGTGAACCCCTCTAAAGAAGGCTTAAGAAAAATCATGTCTCTTGGAAAGATGATCAGAATAAAGCTGTTGTCCAAAACAAAAGCATGGTTCAAAACCTACCATGTTTAGGAATCCTAACCCAGAAGCCTCTATGATTGTAGAAACTGATGCTTCTGACCTAGGTTATGGAGGAATCCTTAAACAACGTGAGACCCTTGAGTCTCATGAACAGCTTGTTAGATTTACATCAGTAATCTGGAATTTCGGTAAAAAAAAAATTACAGTACCACTAAAAAGGAAATACTTTCTATAGTACTACGTATTACAAAATTTCAAGACAACTTAATTAATAAGGACTTCTTACTAAGAGTAGATTGCAAATATGCAAAAGAGATTTTGCAAAAGGATGTTAAAAATCTTGTTCCAAAATAAATATTTGCCAGATGGCAAGCTCTTCTATCTAGCTTCAATTTTGAATTTGAATTTATTAAAGGCGAAGCTAATTCGCTTCCAAATTTCTTAATCAGAGAATTTTTACAGGGAAAACATGAGGCCATCAACCAGACCTAACTCTCCTTTCAAAGGAGACAAATCAGCTAAGAAGGTATCTTCTTCAAATCACACACTCTCTTCCTTAAAAGGTCTAAACCAATTACGACCCTCTTTTCCACCTAAGCAGCAGACTCATGCATTGTCATCATCCAACATGGTGAATGCAATCATCGGTAATAAACCGCTTTTGCAGAGTTTCCAAAATTAGAAGGACCCAACTTCTAACAAATAAAGGAACAACCCAGCAAAGCTCAATTAGAGGTCTCAGAATTTCAACAAAGCAAAGCTATGAGATAAAGACTCCAGAGTCTTTTGCTCGAGCAGTGAACCCAAAGATCATCCCGAATGATCAAAATTTTCAAACAAAACCCCTTCCAACAAAAGAAGAGTTCAATTATATATCTACACAGGTAATGCCATTGCTAGCCCTCAACAAAGAGTATGAAGGCTATAAACCAAAATATTTAGTAAAAACATGTTATACCAATGATAATTACATGGATGTTAAAAATCCACACGAAACCAGGTTTTACTCTGAAGACATTTTGGTAGACACTAATTCTATCGAAGTAGAACATGACTACGACGAAAGGAATCCGGAATTCATCTGATACTCCAGAGTAGTTCCCAAGAAAACACTCTACCCATTCAATTGGCATGTAGATCATCTGCAGACCCAATCAGGTTATCTATGAACCACAAACCCCAGATATATAGCTGGTACGACTACAAAGACGCATGGTTTTAACTTCATGTATGTAAGACTAGGACATACATCGTTGGTAAAGTACAACCTAGAGCTATTAAATGTTGTTATTCCTAGATGGTTCTACGGATGTGGAACTATTTTGGAGGGCAGAAGCAGATACTCCAAAATCAAGTTTTAAACAGATTTGAGACGTTTCAAACACAAGAAGAAATTAGTTCCCTACCAGAACACATCCAAATGTGTAAATACTTTATTAAAAAGAGAATCTCATATATTATCAGTTGAGACTTTGTTATAGCAGAGTTCGAACGTATCAAGTACTTATCCAAAGAGATAAAAATCAAAAGATGGGTGCCTAGTCCTCGTCTAAATACAAAGGTTTCCCCTAAAGGAAAGGAAGTTGCATCACCAATCAAGTCCAGCGCACAGCAAAGAGTAGAGCTAGCTCACGCCATGGCACATATGGGCGACTATACCTACCAAGAACTCACCAAATAATTAAAGAAGCCAACTCATCCAGCGAGAATGACAACAGTGACATGTGCAACCCAAAAGGATTAGCACAGGCTTATCAAGATGCATATTATGAGTAGGGAAATGACCCTTGGAGAAGTGGAGGTTCAAAAAACTGGAATTACTTTTCCCAAAGGACACTCACTATTCCTAAATGGAAGCTTATAAAGTTTGGGTTCTCAACAGATAAAATCACCAGAGGGACCTACCACCTCACTATCCACTAAGGACTGTCTATCAACTTAAAATGTCAGCAAGATCCTAATCTTACACTTTTACACTATAGATGTACCCAAATCCTCTTAAGTGTCTATTTAAGACTCCCTCCCCATATTGTAAGACGCATCAGAAAATTTCCCTAGAATTTTCAGACCTCTCTCCCGTTTCTCAGCCTTCTTTTTATGCTTCTGCTTGTACCTTTCAATGTATTTACAATAAATATTTAAGTTTTCTTAAAGTTAAACTTTTTTTACTTATTTTAAATTATACTATCTACGATATGTTTATTCGTATCAGAGCCATGTTGGCAGTACAAAATATTGCATGAGCAGCTAAATCAATTTTACAGTTTGGGGCATGAATAAATTATAGTTAATAAGGTTATAATGCTGAAATTAGTTTATGCCCATATCTAATTATTGAATGTTCATGATTATCTAGTTCTTATATTTATTTCTCGTAACGTGTGAGGCATTCATCTCTCTCCATGTATGTGAGATAACCGATTAATATCCGGTTCCGACGTTGGTCAGCCTGATGAACAGGTCATTATGACAAGAGGTAAGCGCTTAGACCTTATAGTGGTCCCGTCGCCAATAGAGAGAAAGATGTAAGGCCAAGAGAACTTCTAGGAAACACGTAAGACCGTAGATAATCGTAAACTAGTCACACTTAGATATCTGCATATATATATATATATATATATTTCTATTTTATACCCCGTTTATGTATTCTTCTAAATCATGCACCCAGATAGTATACTTTCCAAAATGAATTCAAATCAAAACATTTTGAACAATATAAATCTATCTTCTCAGGCAACTAAGATTGCTAAACTCGAAAACGACCTTCAAAACTGGAGTAATACAGATGAACATTTTAAAAGTATTTACCAATTAGGTTATTTTAGCGTCATCAAGAGGCACAATATCAAGGTAATTTTAGCTTCATCAAGAGGCACAATATCAAGACCTGTGAGTCTACAACCACTATCAATAACTCTTTAGAAGTTATTAAGTTGTTAAAAGAACAGGATATAATAGGTATAGAAACTAGTTTAACTACCTGCATATTAGTTTAGTTCAAGTAGCGGTCAAGCCTTTATTTCGTAAGGGAAATTTTCTGATGCCTCTTACAATATGGGGAGAGAGTCTTAAATAGACATCTAAGAGGAGTTGGGTACATCTATAGTGTACAAGTGTAAGGTTAGGATCTTGCCGACATTTTTTGTTGGTAGACAGTCCTTAGTGGATAACGAGGTGGTAGGTCCCTATGGTTATTTTATCTGTTGAGAACACATACCTTATAAGATTCCTTTTAGGAATAGTGAGTGTCCTTTGGGAAAAGTAATTCCGGTTCTTTGATCCTCTACTTTTCCAAGGGTCATTTCCCTATTCATAATAGGCATCTTGATAGGCCTGTGCTAACCCTTTTGCGTTGCACATGTCACCATCGTCATTCTAGCTAGATGAGTTGGCTTCTTCAATCATTTGGGTGAGTTCTTGGTAGGTATAATCACCCATATATGCCATGGCGTGAGCTAGCTCTACTCTTAGTTGTGCCCTGGACTTGATTGGTGTTGCAACTTTCTTTCCTTTAGGGGAAACCTGTGTATTTGGACGAGGACTAGGCACCCATCCTTTGATTTTTATATCTTTGGATAAGTTCTTGATACGTTCGAACTCTGCAATAACAAAGTCCTAGCTGATAATATAAGAGATTCTCTTTTTTATAAAGTATTTACGCATTTGGATGTGCTATGGTAGGGAAATAATTTCTTCCTGTGTTTGAAACGTCTAAAATCTATTTAAAAACTTACTTGGGAGTATCTACTTCCTTCTGCCAAAACAGTTCTAACATTTGTAGAACCATCTAGGAATAACAACATTTAATAGCCCTAGGCTGTACTTTACGCGTAACGTGTGAGGCATTCATCTCTCTTTATGTATGTGAGATAACCGATTAATATCCGTCTCCGACGTTGGTCAGCCCGATGAACAGGTCATTCTGCAAGAGGTAGGCGCTTAGACCTTATGGTGGTCCCATCGCCAAGATAAATCTAGAGAGAGAAAGATGTAAGGCCATGAGAACTTCTAGGAAACAGTTAAGACCATAGATAATCTTAAACTATTCACACTTAGATATCTGCACATATATATATATATATATATATATATATATATATATATATATATATATATGTTTTATACACTATTTATCTATTCGTCTAAATCATGCACCCAGACAGTATACTTTCCGAAATGAATCCAAATCAAAACATTTTGAACAATATAAATCTATCTTCTTAGGCAACTAAGATTGCTAAACTTGAAAATGACCTTCAAAACTGGAGTATTCCAGAAGAACCTTTTAAAAGTATTTACCAATTAGGCAATTTTAGCTTTATTAAAAGGCACAATATCAAGACCTGTGAGTCTATAACTACTATCAATAACTCTTTAGAAGTTATTAAGTTGTAAAATGAACATGATATAAACAGGTATAGAAACCAGTTTAACTACCTGCATATTGGTTAAGTTCAAGTAGCGGTCAAACCTTTATTTCGAAAGGTTCTAGAAATCCCTATATGTGTCCTCCTCAGAGATGACCGTCACTTGAACTTTGACGATTCACTCCTAGGCGTCCTTCAGAGTAACCTCGCCGATGGCCCGGGATACTTCAATTGCTGTCCCAATTTCTCAGTAGACATCAATGACCCCAACGTCATGGATGCCTTGACAATTACAGAGTATATGAAAGAGAAAAATCAATACCCGTGAGATAGCCGTTATCTACTGAGTATATTATAGGCTAATGACTACTACCTTAGCTCCTAAGGCTAAAATAGAAAGTGCTAAAGGTGTGATCATGCTCATGGAAGCAAATCATGAGCATAGCACCAGTGTTGTGCCTAGACTTCAAAGCTAGAACGATATACTCTCTAGTAACGAATGGCACTTTGATGTTATAACTCAACCACACCGCTCTTATTAAGAAAAGTCGCAAATCAAAAGGGTAATTCAATTCCCTGATGGATCTATAGATCTCAAAATTCTTGAAAATTCTATAGGAAGAACCTCTTCGATCAGAAGAACGGCTTCCACGAGAGCCTCTACTTTGAAACCCCAGGGGGAAGAAGAAATCGAAGCAGAAGACTTCCTTTCACCTTCTAATGACAAAGGTAAAGTCAAGGGGGTAGACTTCTCTGGAGAAATCCCCAAGGTTTACTACTAGACCAATTCCTTCTCCGATATTCCTACCGCTAGTGAAATGGAGCTTCCTCCTAAAAAGGATTCTCTTCTTATGATTAGGTATAAAGAACCTTTTAATCCTGATCCTAAAATCCTCGAAGATTTATGAATGAATCCTGATAACCAAATCCGCGAAGTTGGTATATCAATACTTACTCTCTTCAGCAAACAGAATCTTTTAGAAACCTCTGGATGACAGATACGTCTAGAATAAAATGTGAAATCGATATCTTCAAATGGTTCGAATTATTAGGCCAACTCGATAGTCAAAAGGACACCCTTAAATTCCTTATAAAGAAATGGTATACCATTAATAATGAGGTTATCGAATCCTCCATTCCACCTCTTGAAGGAATCAAAATTCCCATTGGAAACGTGGTTATTACCGCCACTATTTTTATGAAAAAGAGTGAAAGCCCTGGAGCCTATACCACTAATGAAGACTTAGAGTCATTTAACAAGTGAACTATTCCAATCAACTTCTTCATGTGGTCTCAAAACAAATTGAAGATGCCCAAGATAGGATCGTATTTCAAAACTCAACCTATTGTATCTAAAATAAGTATAAATCATTCTACCGAATCTGACCCAATATGTAAGATGACAGAATTCTCTCGAGACAAATTCCCAAAGCTTAGTGAAAACTTTGAGATCTCTGGAAATATCATTGATAAGATCAACGAAACACTTTTTAATTTCAATATCACTGAGAAAAGATCTTCCAAAGACAAATGTATCAAAACTATCCAAGAACATACCAACAATCTTTAGGAACATTCCAATGTTCGGTACCACAACCAAAAAACTAGTACAAATGTCCCTCTTTTCCAAACGTCCAATACGAAGAGAATATCTTCTTATCTACGTCCTCTCATGAAGGAAGAAGCATCATCGAATGGAACATCGATGCTCTAGCAGAACATCAAATCTACAATAAACACCATGAAATGGGAATCTTTATTACCGCTTATAAAATCAGAGGATCTTCTGATAGAGAAGCAGCTACTATGAAAGTTGCAGGATTTACCGGCAAGCTAAGACATTGGTGGGATAATTATATCACCAAAGATTTCAAGCAAGCCATTTATTATGCTACTGCAGTTAAGGTAGCAGTTAAAAATGAAGGATCCTCAGACTCAATTCAAGTCATCAAAGAAGATGCTTACGCCACTCTCCTCAATAATATAGTAAAACATTTTATAGGAGTACCCCAACTCTTTCAAGATAGGAGTCTTCAAATCCTTAACAATTTATCGTGCCCAACGTTAGAAGATTTTAAACGGTACAAAGATTCCTTTACTATCAAAGTCATGATTCATCCTGACTGCAACAACCACTCCTGGAAAGAACGTTTCACTAGTGGTCTTCCTCCTCTCTTTGCAAAAAAGGTTAGAGCCAAAATTCAAGAGAGATGTGATGGTAGAATTCCTTATCATCAAATGACTTTTGTAGATATTATTAGTCTCATCAATGCTGTTGGATTAGAACTTTGCACTGACATTTAGCTAAAAGAACAACAAAAGAAAGATAGATCTTCCTCTAGAAGAGAACTAGGCAGCTTTTGTCAAGATTTCGGCTTCTCTAAAGTTTCAGCACCTTCTTCATTATCTCATAAAGAGATAAAAACCGAGTTCTTCCAAAAAGATCCATCGCAACAAGTTCAGAAGAAATTCTGAGAAACCACCAATGAATATATCTTATCATCATAAACCTTCAGAAACTTCCAATACAGAGGTTTGTTGGGATTGTGGAAAACCCAGGCATAGAGCAAGTGCTTGCAAATCCAGCAATAAGAAGAAGAAGACTAAACTTCTTGAAATCTGCGAAGAAGCTAAAGATAAGCTTTACTCCATTCTAGAAGAAGAAACTTTTGATTAATCTTCTACTTCTTGAGACTTTAGCGATGACGAAGATATCAACGTCACTAATGAGTCTGACTCTATTCAATCTGGGCAAGAATGCCAATGCACCGGAGACTTTTGCAACTGTGAACTCGTTTCTCCAGGAATCAGGGTCTTAACCAATGACTCTCAAGAAGCCCTTTTTGATGTGATCCAACACATCAATGATGAAGAATCTAGGAACAAATATCTTCTAGAACTCAAAAAACTCATTCTCCAGCATTAAGATGAGAAATGTAAATCTTAGGTTATTGAGCCTTTTTCCATGAAGCGAATCATGGCCTGATTCGAAAGAACCCCAGAGCCTTCTATCGCTTATCTAAATCAAGAAATCTCTACTCTAAAAAAGGAGATAAAAAAGATTAAACCTAGACTCAATAAGATTGAAGTCGATGCCCTTGCTGAGCAGATTTTCAAGAAAATCGATGACGAAAAATCAAAAGACTGTAATTCTCTTTTCGAGGAACTTAACAATGATCACCCTCTTGAGCCTTCTCATACCAAGGAATTCGCCTCTACCTCGGAAACACCAGGTCTTTCAGTTGTCACTTCGGTAAGACCTCAGAGTCATCATATTCCTGTTAAATTGCTATTAACAAAATGTTGCTTTAAACAATGTTGCTCTTTTGGATAGTGGTGCAGATCGTAACTGCATAATTAAGGGCTTAGTCCCTACAAAATTTTTGGAAAAAAGCACCACCAAGCTTTACTCTGCTACGGGTGAACTTTTAATAATTAATTATAAGCTTTCTAAAGCTCACATTTGTAATAATGGCATATGTTTTACCAATGATTTCGTTACTAATGAAGATATCAATGACGATATTATCCTTGGAATTCCTTTCATCACCCAAATAAAACCTTTTACTACGGGTTTAGAAGGAATCTCCACAATAATCTTAGGAAAATAGTTAACATTCCCATTTATAAGAACCCTTTCCCAAGAAGAAAGTAATTTTATTACTGACAAAACTATTTTCAGAATAAATAGACTTTCTCAACATTTCACCTTTTTGAAAAAGGATGTAAAATTATAAAAATTAAGAAAATCTTAAAAACCCCGGAGATGGTTACTAAAATTACCACTCTTCTAGATCTTTTTGAAAATGAAATTTGTTCCGATTTTCCTAACGCCTTTTGGCAAAGAAAAAGTCATATAGTTGAGCTTCCATATATTGAAGGTTTCAATGAACAGGGCATCACTAGTAAAGGGAGACCTATTCAAATGAACCATGCTATAATGGAAATATGTAAAAGATAGATTTCTAATCTCCTAAAAAATGGTATCATTCACCCCTCTAAATCTCCTTGGTGTTGTCTAGCATTTTATGTAAACAAGAGTGCAGAAAAGGAAAGAGGAGCTCCTAGACTAGTTATCAATTACAAGCTGTTAAATACGGCTTCAAAATGGATTAGGTACCTGATACCTAATAAAAGTGATCTTCTCAAAAGAACTTACAAAGCCAATATCTATAGTAAGTTCTATATGAAATCTGGTTTCTGGCAAATTCAGATTGCCGAGGAAGACAGATACAAAACTGCCTTCAATGTGCCTTTTGGTCATTATGAATGGAATGTATTGCCGTTTGGCCAATATAAAAGATTCCAGAGTCTTTAGCTCAAGCAGTGAACCTAAAGATCATCCTAAATGATCAAAATTTTCAACAAAATTCCTTCCAACCAAAGAAGAAATAAATTATATTTCTACACATGTAATGCCATTGTTTGCCCTCAACAAAGTGTATGAAGGCTATAAATTGAAGGATTTAGTAAAAGCATGTTTAAATTACGTGGATGTTAAAAATCCACTTGAAACCAGGTTTTACTTTGAAGCCATTTTGGTGGACACTGATTCTATCGAACTAGAACATGACATGACGAAAAGAATCTGAAATCCATTCGATACTTCAATGTAGTTCTCAAGAAAATACCCTACTCATTCAATTTCCCTGTAGATCATCTGCAGACCCCAATCAGGTTATCTATAAACCACAAGCCTCAGACATATAGATGGTACAAATATAAAGACACATGGTTTAACTTCATGTATGTAAGACCGGGACATACTTGGTTCGTAAAGTACATCCTAGAACTATTAAATGTTGTTATTCCTAGATGGTTCTATGAATGGTGGAACTATTTTAGAGGACATAAGCAGATACTCCCAAGTCAGCTTTTTAAAAAATTTGAGATGTTTCAAACACAGGAAGAAATTACTTCCCTACCAGAACACATCCAAATGTGTAAATACTTTATAAAAGAAAAATAATATCTTATATTATCAGCCAGGACTTTGTTATAGCAGAGTTCGAATGTATCAAGTACTTATCCAAAGAGATAAGAATCAAAGGATGAGTGCCTAGTCCTCGTCCAAATACAAAGGATTCCCCTAAAGGAAAGGAAGTTGCAACACTAATAAAGTTCAGGGCACAGCTAAGAGTAGAGCTAGCTCACACCATGGCACATATGGCGACTATACCCACCAAGAACTCACCGAAATGATTGAAGAAGCCAACTCATCCAGCGAGAATGACAACGGTGACATATGCGATCCAAAAAGATTAGCACAAGCTTACCAAGATGCGTACTATGAATAGGAAAATGATCCTTGGAAAAGTAGAGTTTCAAAGAACCGGAATTACATTTCCCAAAGGACACTCACTTTTCATAAACAAGTGACAGACATCAACATTGTTTGTCATATTTAGCAGACATCAACATCTTAATGCCAACAAGAGTAAAGAGAAAGACTAAGTAAAAAATTGAACAAGAAAGACCATAATCGATCTCTAACTTAGATTTTATGCTTCAGTAGAAAATAATCACCCCTTTAAGGAATGCAGAAATTAATAAGTTGAACAAGAAATAATGAGGGCTCTTCGATTTCCAACTTGTCTTTCGATTCTCTAACCATAAACTTAAACAAGATTTGGAGAAACCCTAAAGGATTAGCACGCTTCCACCGCTGCTGCTAGTGCCGCTGGTGATGGATGGTTGTTCAATATCCTAGTTAATTTCTAGAAAAACCAATAGAGGTGTAGGTTTGGAGGAGAATTTCGTAAGATCTGTCTTAATTTTCTGAGTGGGGCTTGTACTAAATTAGGGGTTTAGATATTAGTATTTTATTAGATATAAAAACTAAAAACAAAAAATAAAAATCAGATTTTGGGCCCCTTTAATTTTAGCGGGTGTAGAAAAATTACGTGGAAAATAAGGAGGGAATTAATGACTGTTGCGAGAGAGAAAATATTTTATCAAACCGTTTTCGTAGATAGAATTATTTCCACGATTATACAAATTCTTGCTATATAAACCTCTATTGTAACGGTGTTTAGACTATTGCAACGGTTAGGGTGCTAAAGTGTGCCGGCAGTCCTAATAATCTTTGGCAACGGTTGAAACCATTGCAATACACCATCTATAGAAATGGTTACTGATCCATTGCATAAAAAGCGTTGCCACAACCCCAATTTCTAGTAGTGCATGCTAAGCAGTAAAAGATCAAATCTCATCTCCAATCCTCCAATAGCCACCACAACGATCAATATACACGGTCAACAATAATAGAATCATCCACCAGTGTAGATACATGAATTGGCATAACTAAAGAATCGTGGGGCATATCCAAATAATGATAAATTATGATGACACATATGAATAAGTGGAACCAGGATCAAATAATATTGAAACATCCCAGTGGCACACTGAAATCATACTTGTGATTATAACGTCGGAAGCAACTACTGGCCTAGCGGGAAAAGCATAGCATAGAACTTGACCACCACCTGTCTGACCTCCCCCTCTAGGGCGACCTCGACCCGCACGATCTCCACCCGAGCTAGCTGAGCGTGTGGTGTAGCAACTGGCACACGGTCATAGACTGGCCTCCCTGCTCCATTGGACCTCCGTAATGATGGGGACAATACTTCTCACATGCCCCAACTAGTCACAATCGTAACAACCTCGAATTGGAAATGATGGTAGGGCATGTATCGGAGCCCCAGAACTAGAATAACTACTAGAAGAACCCGGTACTGGTGACCCCTAAACTGATGGAGCACGATACGAGCTTTGAGCTAGAAGTGCACTAAAAGATGACTAAACGGAATGAGTACTGTATGAACGATGACTAACTGATGCACCACGATGACCTAGACAAGCCATCTCAGCGGGCCTGTAAAGACAACCTCTGCTGTGATATGACTGACCTCCAGTTGAAGTACCGCTGAAACCACCTAAAACTCGGGCCTCTTGCCCTCTCGCTCTTTGCACTCAAGCCTGCGAACTGACTCCAAGTGCCCGGGAATCTCGACCACCTGGTCAACCTAGCATCCATCTCGGCCATTCAAGCCAGTCTATAAACGCAATCCATAGCTGAGGCCATCAATGAACCTCCTGATCCCCTCTCTCTCTCTCTCTCCCTCTCTCTCTCTCTCTCTCTCTCTATATATATATATATATATAGGAACCAACCATATAACACGATGGGCCAAATGCACGAACGTCATCTCATATTGAGTCACAGTTATATCCCCCTAGTGTAGTTGCTCAACATCTCCACACACCTCCTCTCTGCGAGTTTGTGGAACAAACTTCTCTAATAAGAGAATGAAGAACTCATGCCATGTAAGTGGCACTGCACCAACTGGCCTGCTTAACTCATAGGCCTGTCACAATCTATAGGCTATCCTTGTCAACTAAAAAGTGGTAAATGCAACTCCACTAGTTTCTAATATACCCGCTGTCCGAAGAATCTGCTAACACCAATCTAGAAAATCTTGGGCATCCTCTAACTCCTCCCCGCTGAAGTTGAGAGGCTTAAGCCTCCCGAACAGCTCCAATCTCTTTTCCTCCTCATCTTCATAGGTGGGCCAACCTCGGCCCGAGCAGCAGCAACCGGCTAAACTGGTAGTATCCCCTGTATTTGATGGCCCAAAGCTAGCTGCTCAGGACAGGCAGTTGGAGTCTGGGCACCTTCCTCAGCATGTGAGGTAGCTGGTGTAGCTAGAAATGAAACCGTTTGAGCCAAGCTCGTGGACACAGTCAAAATTTGAGCTAAGGTCTCCTGAAGGCCCAAGATAACAATGGTCACTGCTGGTCCCACAGGCTCAACAATATCTTGTACCTGCTCCTCAGCTGTAGCAACTGGTGGCTCCATAGGTGCTACCCTGGCTGCAGAATTAGCCGCACCTCAGCCTCAACCGCGGCCCCAACCTCTCTCGGCCCTAACTGGTGGTACTGGTCATCATTTTCCTGATCCAATCGCACGTGTCTTCACCATCTGTGAGAAAATAGAAGAGTCAAGTTTCAAACTGCGGAAATAACAAATTCGTATGAAAAGAATACAAGAAATGAAGTTTTCCTAACAGTTCAATAACCTCTCGAAGATAAGTAAAGACATCTCCGTACCGATCCGCAAGACTCTACTAAACTTTTTCGTGACTCGTGAGACCTAAGCAACCTAGTGCTCTTATACAAACTTCACTACCCAAAATCCACTAGTCGTGATGGCACCTAACCCAACAGTTAGGTAAGCTAACATAAAAACCATGAAATCGGATAACAAGGTTAAGTAACTCAACAACGGAACAATATCATAAAATATCTAAGAACATACCCATAATACTACCGCAACCAACACAAAAATCTAGTGTCAACAAGTACACGAGTACTACTGAATAACAAGATACCTGCTAAAATCCTATGACACAACTATGTGAACAATAGAACAGTGAATATAGAAATAACTGAATGAGAACTTCAAGGATTGCGAACAACATAGAAACTACCTCGTAGTCTCCCAAAAGCTGGCAATAACTCAAGTCTAAAACTTCCCTCAACCAGATGTACCTAGATCTGCACACGAAGTGCAGAGTGTAGTATGAGTACAACCGTCCCCATGTACTCAATAAATAACAACACTAACCTTGGGCTAAAAACAATGACGAACTTAGGACAATGATCAAATGCCAATATCAATAACCGATAACAGTTCAGAACGTAAAGGAAAAATCGCAGAAAAAAGTAGCTCAATGGTATCATGTTCAACTTGTTCACATTATAGAATTTAGACATGTTTCCAAGTATAACAGTTAAAGCCCAACACAGATAAAGCATCTCAGTAAACAATTAGCATGTAGAAGGTACACCTATATGCCTACATGTCAAGTATACATGTTAATCAACAAATATAATAGTCGGTCCATCAATATTAACTCTTAGAACTGCACGGGTGCCTGCAATAACTACCTATCATCAAGCACATATATAAAACATTGTGCATGCGCCCAATGCTAGCATGTTAGACTCCAAAAGGGCAGATCCTGGCCAATCGCTAGTAATAATCATTTAGCCCGATAGTGAGGCCCGATGCACGTGTCGCCCCAAAATAATAACACTTAGTCCAATATAGGCCTGACTTACGCGTCACCTCAAAATCAATACCAATCCGGCTCTATGGCCCAAACTCAGTCATTTACCATTCATGTCTCAGATAAACACATCTCAAAGTGCTCAGTTAAATAGTGTTACACATAAGAGGTATCAACAACAGGTGACGAATGATATAAGAAGAATTGAGACAGAGATATCATACACGGATATAACATCATGATTGAGAACGTGTGTACAAGTAAGGCATATAACTCTAAAATAGCAAGAATAGTCCTAACAAGTCTCAAACAAATAGCACTTAGCCTATACATAATGTCTAACATGAATCACAGTTCAAATGATCAACAAGTAGGGAAAACGCGGGAATAATAGGACAAGATAGCAAAAAAAAAGCTCGGTAATAGCCTAAAGACCTCCCGAACCATGAACACACCGGTGCACGTACACACGCCCGTCACCTCGCGTGTACGTCACATCAATATCATTTATATAACGTAGTTCTCAGGGTTAAATACCCTCAAATCCAAGTTTAGATATGTTACTTACCTCAAAACGTGCAAATCAATACTCCAACAAGCCCTTCCCACGTGCATCAGCCTCCACACAAATTGAATCTAGCCACAAAACACTCAATATCAACAAATAATGCCGTAGGAAACAACTTCAAACAATAAAGTTTCGATCTTTATAAATTTTAAAAAGTCAACCCCAGGCCCCCACTATGGAACCCGGTCAAACTCACAAATTTTGAACACACAGTCAATGACGAGATCAACCAAAACAATTTCATACAATTCCGACCTCGAGATCAACCAAACCAATTTCATACAATTCTGACCTTGATTCGACCTTTAAATCCTCAATTTTCATTTTAGGATGTTTTGACGAAAATCTCCCATTTCTTCATTTTAGTTCACTAATTAAATGCTACAAACAAAGATGGAATCATAAAATAATAACAAATCCGAGTCAAAAAATACAGACTCAGGTCCAAATCTTGAAACTTCCCTCCAAAATCGCCCAAAACCCGAGCTCTCCACTTCAAAATGTGATATAATAACTCTAACCCCTGAAATATGAGTTAAACATTTTACCCAGGTATTATACATCAGATCGCGGAACCTACATCGCAATCGCGAAGAGCAAATAATCACTGCCCTTAAAATAGCCAACGCGAAAGTGAAGGCACTGTCGAGAACGTGATGGTTACCAATTCGCGAACACGTGCACACCTCGCAATCGCCTAGGCTTAAATCATGATGCCCCTACTCTTCGCGAACGTGTTACCCTACTTGCTACCATGTTGACATGTGCCTCTTAAAGCTTCACGAAAGAGAGCTTTTTATCACGAACACGATGAATAAATGACCACTGCTAGCAACAACTCTTCGCGAATGCCATTTTCTTCGTGATCGCGAAAGAGGAAACAAGATGCACAAAAATCAGCAGTCCAACGATGAAGGAAATAGTCCGGAACCATCCGAAACACACCCGAGGGCTCCGGTGACCCCGTCCAACCGCACCAACCGGTCCCAAAACACAATACGAAATCGCTCGAAGCCCAAATCAACTATGAATCGCACGTTGATTCATGCCTAATGAGTTAATGAACTTCCAACTTCTAAAACCTCAAATTTTGCAGCCAAGTTCCAAATGACACAACAGACCTATTCCAACTTCTCCGGAACCAAAATCAAAGCCTGATATCAACAAAGTCAGCTCTCGGTGAAACCTCTCAACCTTTGAAACCTTAAACTTTCTAACTTTCATCGAAAATCCTCAAACCAACCTACGGACCTCCAAATCAATATCCAGACATACGCCTAAGTCAAAAATCACTACTAAGCTATCGAAAACATTAAAACTCTATTTCAGAGTCATCTAGACGAAAATCAAACTTCGGTCAACTCTTCCAATTTAAGATTCCAACCTTGGGAATAAGTGTCCTAATACACTATATTACATCCACAAAATCAAACCAACCACCTCGGCCAGTCACATAACTACCCCGGGTCGTTACAGGATATCTACTCCTTATATCGGACTCAAACTCCCAAGTAGCCTCCTTCATCGGCTGACCTCTCCAAAGCACTTTCATAGAAGAAATATCGTTAGATCTCAACTTTCAAACGTGCTATCTAAAATAGCTACTAGATCTTCTTCATAAGTCAAATCCTCATCAAGTTGCATTGTGCTAAAGTCTAATAAATGTGACTTATCTTTAAGATACTTCCGAAGCATAGACCCTGCTTGGCTGGAAGGCAATGCAAGCTTGTAAGCAACCTCCCCAACTCTCTCAAAAATCTAAAATGGGCCAATAAACCTCGGGCTCAACTTTCCCTTATTCCCTAATTTCATCATGCCCTTCATGGGAGAAAGTTTTAAAAGTACCTTCTTACCCTCCATATATCCCACCGCACAAACTTTCCCTGACCGTATAACTCTTCTGCCTACTCTACACTTTACGAAGGTGATCTTGAATCAACTTCACCTTCTCTAAAGCATCATAAGTCAAATCCGTACCCAACAAGCTAGCCTCATCGGGCTCAAACCAACGAATAGGAGAATAGTACTGCCTACCATATAAAACCTCATACAGTGCCATCTGAATACTGGACCGGTAGCTGCCGCTGAAGTTAAACTCCACCAATGTGAGCTATGAGCTTCCTCAAGAGTCAAACCATTAATATCCGGAATATATCCGATCCTGAAGCCGCATAACACCTTCATCCCCAATCATAACCTTTTTAGAACTACCATGTTGGCGTTGTCTCTTTCAACGCCAAGAAGCGAGGATCACCAAACTGGAGAGCCTTGATGCGCTCCAACAAAGGCGATTGCGTAACAACACAAAAAAGAATCGTACTAGGTTCCGAAATATTCAATCTCACAAATCTGTTAGCCAAGGCTGAACATCCGCCAATGACCTCTCTACTGCCGGTATAAATGTCAAACTACCCATGCTCTTCACCTTCCTACTTAAGGTGTCAGCCACTGATAAGTGTGGATTTTAACCACTTATTTGCTTACTAGTTAATTAAATCTCTTTTATGTCAATTTATATAACAATTCCCACTGTTGTTTGAAAGTTAAATCTAGTCATTTAAAGTTATCTTCATAAGTGTTTACCGTCGCACCAACCTAAACTCCCTATGGATTTGACCCCGACTTGTGTTGGGTTTTATAATTGCAACGACCATTTCATACTTGTTAATTGGGTGTGAATTGGAGATGATAAATTTTTGGCACCGTTATCGGGGAGTTTCACGGTGTTAGCTGTATACTTGAGATTTTTTATTGAAAGATCTTCTTTTACTTTCGTGATTCTAATTTGTTGAAGTGATTGTAGGTTCCAAATGGCGAACAACGAACTTGGAACTTTCCATTGGGAGAGGTGGTCGGAGAATAGGAGCAACTTGATGAAATGCCTCGAGCTCCACAAAAAGCCCGCTGAGGCCGCGGTCAACAAGACAATGTGCCTCCACCTCCCCCGCCTCTACCACTACCACAACCACAACCACAACCACGGCCGGCGAAACATCGAATTTTGCCCAATGATGGTTATGCAAGTGCCATAGTCCCCCCTCATATTAGGGCATGAAACTTTCAAATTACCAATGTGATACTCACTTTACTCGAGTTACGAGGTTATTTCACTGGGGATCGAACAAACAAATGTATCGGGAATATGCTTTGCGGCTAAGGCTTTTTCCCTTCTCGCTAAGGGGTAAGGCCTTGGATTTGTTTGAGCGCTTGTCTAATCATTCTATCCATAGTTGGGATGAATTGGCAGCGCTGTTTATCATAAAGGTTTTCTCTCCCGGCCACATGGCTACACTACAGGATGAAATATTGGCTTTCAAGCAAGAGCCCAATGAATCTTTGCATGACATTTGGGAGCGATATCGTACAATGGTGAAGGAGTGCCCTAACAATGATATGACCAATAACATGATCTAACAAACTTTCAACTGCAATATTAATTCTACGAATCAATGTGTGGTCAATCAATTGGCGAGGAGTAATTTTATGACAACACTTTATGCGGAGGCATGCAAGATTCTTGATGAAATGGTTGAAACTTCTTCGGCTTAGCAATTCTGAGCTAATGTTTCCCAAGATAATCCGAACATGATCCATCTTTATAAAGAGTTTCAAGACCATGGGAATGCTATTACCGGATTAACCATAAACATGACTCAGCTTGCCAAGGCCCAACTTCATCAAACCCAAGGTCCTAAGCAAGTTCATGATATGGAGGGAGTGAATGTCTTGGTCAACAAGTATAGGACTAAAGGTCAACAATTTCAATCCCGAGTGGAGAATTATACACAAGATGATGGTAAATATGACCAAGATGACTCATATCAAGAGCAAGAAGAATAGGCACTATTTGTAAACAATTACTAAGGGCAACAGAGAAAATTTCAAAGCTCCAATGAAAATCAATGGCATTCTCAAACCAAGGCAATTGGGGTTCTAAAAGACAAGGGAATCAGTATAACAAAAACAATAACCAAGGAAATTGGGGAGGCAAAAATCAAGGAAATTGGGGAAACAATAACAATCATGCAAATCAAGGTTCGGGTTTTCAAAAGCCCCTATGTACCATCAACCAAGCAACCCACCTTCTCATCCTTCCCACGTTTCAAGTTCTTCAAACAACTAAAGAACAAATTCAAGCAAAATGATGGAGAAGAAGGCGGATTTGGATGACCTACTTGCCTCACATACCACATCAATCCATAATCTTAAAGTTAAAATGGGACAAATATCTCAAGCTATTAATACTTGTCCTAAGGTTGCATTACCAAGTGACATGGTAGTGAACCCAAAGGGTGGTAATAACACAGGGCATGGCGGTTATCAAAGAAGTGGAAGAGGCAAAAATGCACCCACCTAAAATTAAAGGAAACTTGTGGATGATGTCCAAGTGATGCAAGAGGATGAAATCCCATGCAATAATGTTCAAGTACAAGATGAAGTTCGGATTGATATTGATGATAGTATGGAGGACGCCCGAGAAGAGGCGAACCCGACTAGGGAACACATTAATGACATACCGAAACCAGTAGTATTAAAGGCTAAGGAAACCTTGCCAAAGCCTGGACCTCCTTACCCTCAAAGGATTCCTAAGAAAAATGGTGAAAATTAATTCAAGAAGTTTATTCAAATGATAAAGGTCTCTCCATTAATGTGCTACTTCTAGAAGCTTTGGAACAACTACCCGGTTATGCCAAGTTTATGAAAGATCTTATGACCAAGAAGAGGTCAATGAATTTTGAGACAATCAAGGCCACACATCAAGTGAGTGCAACTTTTCATTCCATGGCTTCTAAGTTGGAGGATCTCGGTGCTTTCATGATTCCTTGTACTATTGGAAGTGCCGACCTTTCTAAAGCTTTTTGTGATCTTGGGCCGAGTATCAATTTGATGATGTACTAGAAGTTCAAACTTTAGGGATCGGGAAATCAAGGCCCATATTTATGAGGTTGCAAATGGCTGATCGTACTATTAAGAGGCCATTGGGAGTGATTGAGCATGTCTTGGTCTAAGTTGATAAGTTTATCCTTCCAGCGGACTTTGTGATTCTACATTGTAAGGTTCATATGAAGTGCCTATCATTCTTGGGAAGCCTTTTCTTGCTACGGGTAAGGCCCATTGTGATGTGTAAGCTAGAGAACTCACTTTGGTAATGAATAAGTGGTATTCCATGTGTGCAAGTCTATACATCAACCAAATAGCAATGAAGCGTGTTATTTTGTGGACTCGGTGACCGATGTCATTATAGATGACACACATGCTACAATTAATGTTGGTGATATATTAGAAGCTGTCGTACTAAACTTTGATGATGATAAGATTGATGGTTTAATGGAATGCATGAACTATTTGCAAGGAATAGGGCCGTACAACTATGCACCAAGGAAATTATCATTGGATGTTGATAATAGGAAGTCTCCTCCTACAAAGCCTTCTATTGAAGAGCCACCTACTTTGGAGTTAAAACCATTGCTACCCCACCTTCGGTATGAAACTTTTAGCCCTTGTTCTACTTTATGCTTATTATTTCCTCTTTTTTGACTAACGTGCATGTTGACTCCACATCGGCGGTGTTGAAAAAGAGGAAAAGAGCCATTGGGTGGACATTGGTGGACAATCGGGGTATATGCCATGCATTTTGCATGCATAAAATCGAGTTGGTGGATGGTGCCAAACCGTCCAGTGAACATCACAATAGACTCAATGAAGATATGCAAGAGGTGGACAAAATGGATATTAACAAGTGGTTGGATGCCAGGGTTGTCTACCCCATCTTCGATAGTTCATGGACTTCTCCAATTTAATGTGTCCCAAAGAAGGGGGGGCAAGATTATTGTTATCAATGAGAAGAATGAGTTCACTCCAACAAGAACGGTCACCGATTGGAGGGTTTGTATAGATTACCGGAAGCTCAACATAGTCACAAGGAAGGATTAGTTTCCTCTTCCTTTCATGGATCAAATGCTTGATAGGTTGGCCGGCCGTACTTTCTATTATTTTCTTTATGGGTGCTCGGGCTACAACCAAATTCGTATGCTCTATAAGATCAAGAGAAAACAACTTTTACATGTCCATATGGCACTTTTGCTTTCAAACGGATGCCTTTTGGTTTATGCAATGGGGAACGACTTTTCAATGGTGTATGATGGCTATTTTCACGGAGATGGTGGAAAAGTATCTTGAGATTTTCATGGATGACTTTTCAATTGTTGGATATTCTTCTGATAATTGTCTTGCTAATTTGGACAAAGTGTTGGCTAGTGAGGAAACAAATTTGGTACACAACTAGGAGAAATTTAATTTCATGGTTGAGGAAAGCATTGTCCTTGGCCATATTATTTAGATAACGGTATTGAAGTGGACAAAGAGAAGATTGAAGTTATTTCTAAGCTTCCACCCCCACCTCGGTGAAGGGTTTGCAGAGTTTTGTGGGCCATGCAGGTTTCTACTGATGATTTATCAAAGATTTCTCTAAAGTGGTGAACCCGTTGTGTAAGCTACTTATGGAGGATGCCACGTTCCATTTCAATGATGATAGTATGAGAGCTTTTGAACAATTGAAGCTCAATTTGACAACTACTCCGATCATTAGATCTCCGACTTGGATTTCGCCATTCGAGCTCATGTGTGATGCAAGTGATGTAGTGGTTAGGGCTGTTTTGGGGCATGTGTTAACAAAGCATTTTTTATCCGTATGTGCTAGTAAGACCATGACTAGCACCCAAGTCAATTATACCATTACGGAGAAAGAGATTCTTGCTATTGTTTTGCTATTGAGTAGTTCTGCCCATATTTGATGAGTGCCAAAGTTATAGTTCACACGGACCATGTGGCACTTTGCTATCTTATGAGAGAAAAGGAAAAAAAACTCGGTTGATAAGATGGACGCTCTTGTTGCAAGAGTTTGATATTGAAATTCAACATAAGAGGGGAAGTGAAAATCAAGTGGCAGACCACTTATCTCATTTTGAGGAGGAGGGGAGGCCACATGCTGGCCTTGAAATCAATGACACTTTCCTCGATAAGCAACATTTGGAACTTTCAATGAAAGAGGTACCGTGGTTCGCGAATTTGGCAAATTTTCTTATGAGTGATATCATTCTGGATGATTTCTCTTCAAACCAAAGAAAGTAGCTCAAGAGGGATTGTCAAGACTACTATTGGGATGAACCATACCTTTTTCACATTTGCACGGATGGGTGATTCGAAGGTGTGTGCCGGAGGAAGAGCAAGGTAATATTCTTGGGGCTTGTCATTCCTCGCCATATGGTGGTCATCAGGTACTAAATAGAAGGTCCTCTATACTTTTCTCCTAACAGTGCGGAGTAATTTTGCGGACCATCACGAATTATGTGGTCGAAGAAGGATAATATCAGAGAAGGGTTGCACTAAAGTGTCAGAAGTGCGGGTGCACTTGAGAACGTGCAGACCACACAACTATGTTCTCCACTTGTGGCCAGGTAACAGAGCGGATTGCACTTCGAATTGTGTGGCCGCACTCGTCTTTTAAACCTCACTCCATACTAAGTATATTTGGAACAGTGATCCCTCCTCTTACAGCTGTCACCACCCTCACTATTTTACTGTTACTCTGAGAAGTTGCTTGTTTCTTTCACTTTGTTCAATATTTTTAATTTTATTTTTGAATTTATTTTGACTTTTTAAATTCTTTTTAGGCCATTTGTTATTATATTCCTTCAAAATATCCTTGTGAGGTAGTTTAGCATTAGGTAATTGTTAAAGCATGCTTAGATAGGGTTGGGTTTGTTTTTATTATGTCAATACCATGTTGCCCAGTAGGATTGAACACAATTTTTTCATAACCTAGGTTAAAAGACTTATAGCCATCACTGTTTTGACTGTGGGGAGCGCACTTGAATATATGTGATATGCAAACGTCTATTTGGGTTACTTGAATGGCTTGTTGTTTATGCGGCCGCACCTTAAATGTGCAGAGCGTAGATTTTATTACGCGGTCGCAGAGTAGGTCTGCACTGATAATCGGAGAACCTACTCTCTCAGCATCTCAAATGTGGACCGCGAATAATTTTGTGTGCGCTGTAGATGATATTCTCGGCCACAGACTACAGTCGCACTATCTATCATAGAGATGACCCTGAGAACTGAGCATAATTGTGCTAAAGTGCAGCCCGCATTTAGCATTGTATGGTCTACATTGGCACTTTGCGGCCGCACTCCAAAATATGCAGACCGCACTAGGTCCTTGTCTATTGCATGCAACAATCTTGAAACCTCACCGCTTATATGATGTCCCCACATGTTTATATGACTCTTAACAGTTTACAACATGAATATCAACTAACAAATCTATTTGTGCATACACCGACAACGGTGCGATAAAGAGGTCGAAGTGAATCTTCAAAAGGAAGGGGATAATCAGAAAGGGGTAGAGGCAGATGTGTCATGCACCCAAGTATACAAAGAGCAATTACAAAAGAAGACAACTGCAAGACAGGGGAGAGGTAGAAGCCTCTCAGAGTCGAGTTCTTATGCCCCATCTAGGGAAGCCTCGGAGGGAAATTCTATGTCTCTAACTGACGAGCGCAATGAAGAGCAATCTAGGCCACATGGGCAGTCTGAGCCTCTAGATATGCCTTGTACATCTCAAAGTACTTCCCATGGGTAAGCTGATACCTGTCATGAGTCCAACACAACTGCTCCAGACTCGGATTCAGTTGATATCCTAGACGTCAGGAGAGGGGGAGCAAGTGCATAGGCAGGCATGGCTCGAACTAAGAAGAAGGTGGTCTGGGAAGACCATTTCTTGAGTTTGCAAGCATATACAGACTTCTGGATGTGGTGGAGGGAGATATCTCTGACTCACGAATGGAAATTCATCCTCAAAGACTTAGAAAAATACAACCCCATAATCCTAGAGCAGTTTACCAAGAGAAAACGGTGGATGCAGTTTACTAAGAAGTTGGTGGATGTGAAAGAGCATCTTGTCCAGAAATTCTACGCCAACACGTCACATGTTCTCAAAGGGACAAAGAACACCAAAGTGCGCAACTTGAAAGTAAAGCTTGATCAGCACACTTGGGTTGTATACTTGGGATTTGATGATGTGGAGCCAAATGTATATTCGGCAAAGTTGTCTTGGTACCCGATCAATGTGGGTGCTCGATGCTGGTCAACATCTTACTTGTGGCACATCAAGGTAACAGATCTTGCCTCTATCCCAGAACTATTACTGAAACTCTGACTGATGCCGTGGTGGAGTCCAGGCCATTTGAAACCAAGGTAAAGCCGACCGGTCCCTTTGAGTGGTACAAGTTGCAAGACTGGAGGAACCCAAAGAAGAGTATTCAGCTTGCTGCTACTAATGGATAATCAGATGAGCTGATAGTTATAGCCCCTGGTCCATCTAATATTCCATCTACTTCAGCTGAGCCTTCCACCAATGCTAGAGCTGCAATCCCTAAGCCACCATCCTCAACTCCTACTATAGTGCCTACTCAAGCTCCGAGGCTGGTACCTATTCCTATAGGGTCATTGTCTGCCTTGCGGGTCTCTGAAGATACTTGTGAGCCTCAACAACTAAATGCATGCAACTACTTCAAAAGCTGTCCGAGATCTCCAGTACAGTTATGGGGCAGTTATCATCACAAGCGCCACTGGATCTCTTTGACATAGATAAGAAGCTCACCATAGTCTTGGACAAACAGAAGGTAATCATGGATACACTGGTACAACATAGTGCAGTGATTGAGCGATCGACCAAGCAGCTAAAAAAGTTGAGAAAGGCACAGGCTAGCAAGAAGTCAGTTGATGCACTTCGAAGTGAGGTGACTAGGATAGGTGAGGCCGGTGATTTGCCCTTTGATATGCTATTGGACCCTGCCCAGCCTCACCAGATCCATCTTCAAATTGGGATCTCGCTGCTCAGACTGAAGAGTCATGCTTTGCATTTGACACTGCTTAGGTGGTGCGTGATATGCTCAGCTCCTAGGCCGCCCTCGCACACGATGATGACATCATTCACTTAGGTGAGCCGGCAGGAACTGATGCTGCTGGTGGCAATTTGATGACCAAGGACACTTAGGGAGTTTTTTTGCCCTCTCTGCTCTTTGATCTTATTTTGCTAAGTATTTGGGACAATGCTTCTTTTTATCCTAGGGGTGGAGAATTTTATATATGATGATGATTGGATACATTTGATAACATTGGGATGTAATAATTGGATGATTCTAGTGTTCGTTTTTCATTAATAGTTATTAAATTTATTAGTATCTTAATTTGTGTTTGTTTTGGTAGTTTTTATGTATTTTTGATTATTGTTGATAATAAACCATTGGCTTTCTTAATGCTACGGTTCTTTCCAAAGGTGTTCTTTTGTGTGAACCGGGTGACTCTTCCTGAGAATGGATAGTGTGACAACTTTCTTAAGGAAATGGGTCTGTTTCATGTTTTGGTAATAGTAATAGTAAGTAGTAATGAATAAAATCCATAATTAATTAATTCTATAAAAAGGGTTATTTATGCTTTATGTGGCACCAACATACTTAATTGCATGCTTATGGTTTGAAACAAGGTCTTTGGAAGAAATAACTCTAGTATAGTGACTTTGAGGTTCTTAGTTGACTTTGATAATGATTCGGTGGTTGAATGGACCATGGTAATCTTTGACTTGACTGTGATTGTTGTGAGTTTTAGACACCATCCTCTTTTACTATCTACTTGCATGAGAGGTGAGCTGAATTCTTGTTGCTAGTCCAAGTACTTGAATAACTAGAACTTTCCCCGAATGTGTTTAAAGGCAAAATTCTGAGTCTGCTTGGTTTGAAAAATAATTGTAAGCTTTCCTTGGACCATTTGAGCTTTCTATTGTCACCCTATGATCGTTATCCCTTGTCCACCCCTTTGAGCCATTAGACTTTCTCTGTTGGTAAACATGCTACAAGCCTTTACCCGTTTGATCATAATCCTCTCTTGGCACCCGAATCATCCTTAACACTCATATGTAATAAATGGCTGAAAGCCTAAGTTTTTTTTTTTTGG
>MCJB01001991.1:82545-134373 GCA_002018475.1 Nicotiana obtusifolia
GGGGGGGGGGGGGGGGGGAGGGTCAGATGTTGAGGAATATGAAAGAGGTATCAAAGCATTGAAGGAGAGAAAAGAAATGATCTTCATGAAAGAGAAAGTAAGAAAAGAAAAAACAAAAAGAAAACGCAAAAAGACAAAATAAAAAGGGACATTGATGAAATTCAAGCGAGGCAAGTATCTCTAGTATGAGCATCAAGGGAGAAAAAAGAAACAAATGAACAATAAAGAGTGATGGAAAGTCTATCTAGCCCCCAAGAAAAACAAATGCCTCTAAGGGTTTGGTGTGAGCCAAGAAATGAAAAGTGGAGTGCTTAATGAAGGATATAACCACTTACCCATAAGGTATCTTACCCAACCCAAAAGCCTTCATTACAACCCGAAAGAAGTCTTATTTGATTTCGAACCAAGTAAGCTTACATTAGGGGAGATCTACACAATGAGCAAGCCTATGGTACTTGAGGCTCTACTTATGCCATTCCTTTGTGAGAGAAGAGTGAAGACTTTATACCTCTAGAAATTGAGTGCTAAAACTTGAAGTGAGCAAGCCAAATGGAAGGTAGAGGAGGAAGAGTTGGAGACCACAATGATTAACATGAAAGAACAAGAGTCCTAGATGAGTGAAGCCAATTCTTGAAGATCAAATGTCACACTAGAGTTACATGCAAGTCGCTTATGCTCGAAAATTTTGACACCATGTTGAGAATGTATGAGTATTATGGGTAATTGTTTGTCCCAACTCAATATGCATGACTTACAAGTGACTCTCTGAAATGAACATTCACTTAGGGTAGGTGGGAACTAATCTAGTTGCTTGAGAACAAACAAAGACTTAAGTTTGGGGAAATTGATAAATCTGGATTTTAACAGCTTATTAGTACCTTTTTTGCCTTAATTTTTAGTCCGAAAGTTGTGATTTTTCTTTTCGAATCTAATGAAAATGTGTGAATTGCAGGCATGCTGGAGGATGTGAGCTCGATGAAGAATTCTAACACAGAAAGGAGATGTCACAGCTCAAATAATTAAAGAGAAGTGCAAAGAGTTGTGTGGTCTGCAAAATCTATTTTACAGCCGCAAATGCAGATGCGTCTCGCAGAGAATGAGGTACGGCCACAGACTAACCCCGGAAGCTTTAGAGGATTTTAGTTGTAGTGCGGTCCGCATACCAAATAGTGCAGCCGCGAAAGCTGTTCGCACAGACAAGATTGAAAGATCAGAGAAGATGCATAAGACCAAGTCTGAAGCCTCCTTGAAGAACGGTTGGCAACCAAATTGTACGGCCGCAGAAGCTGAAGTGTGGCTGCAGAAACTATTCACGGCCGGAGATTCCCTCATAGCAAGAGCATCAGATAAAACTGCAGACCGCAGTTGAATTATGCGGCCGCAGAGCCTCTCGAAGGGCATTTTGTAAGCGAATATTAGAGCACTATAAATAGATGAGAAGCACTTTTTTAGAGCAACTTTTGTACTATAGTAGCTGGTAGCAGTTAGACTTAGCTATTTTGGAAAATTTGTAACTACAAGTAGAGAAGACTCGTTAATTTTACCTATTAATTTTAGTGTTATGTCTTCAATTACTTCTTTTCAATTTTCCATGTCTTTGATTATGAGTAGCTAGATTTCATATAGGGTTGTGACCCAACCCTAGTGTATAAAACTTATGGGTTTCAATATTCATGCTTGTTATTGATTGGGTGCATGTTATTTAGCCTTGTTTATACTTTATATCTAGAATTAATGGTCGCAACCATTGGTTCTTGCCTATTTGACTTACTTCTTGCTTGAGAAAGAAGAACCTAGTCTAGGAAAACTTGACTAACAAGAAATTGAACTAGTTGAAGTTTTGATTAGTTTGACTAAAGGATTTGAACTAGAGATAGGGATAATCCCACTTGGAGTCATATCAATTGTTTAGATTGCAACTCATTTGGTCTTAAGAAAGCTAATTTGGGCATAATCACTCTTTGACCGAGAAGTATTGAGTGGGTACTTGAGCACTGAGAGTCATAAAACACCCCGATCTACCAAACAAGGGTAGATTTACTCTACCCATTAGGTTTACACCTAGATGAAGGTTACATCCCTAGGCTTTTCCCAGATTTTATAAAAACACCATAAACATTTCATTCACAATTTGCTAACTAGTTAATTCAATCTCTTAGAAGTCAATTTAGATAACAATTTCCTACTATTGTTTGAAAGTTAAATCTATTTATTTCAAGTTCTCTTGTTAAGTGTTTACTATAGCACCAATCTAAACTCCCTGTGGATTAGACCCCGACTTACATTGCATTTTATAATTGCAACGGTGGTTTCATACTTGTTAATTGGGTGTGAATTGGACATGATTAGCCACCGTATTAGCCTTTCCCGGATAATACAAATTATTGATATCATAGTGTTTCAACAACTCCAACCATCTCTGCTACCTCACATTCAAATCCTTTTTCTTAAACAATTGCTGGAGACTCCGATGGTCAGTGTAGACATCACATGACACACCGTATAAGTAATGCCTCCAAATTTTTAGCGTGTGCATAGTAGCTACAAACTCTAAATTATGCAAGGAATAGTTATTCTCATGTATCTTTAACTATCAAGATCCATAGACAATCACCCTACTATCACGCATCAATACAGCGCCAAGTACAATACGTGAAGCATCATAATTCAAGGTATAAGGCCTCGAACCTGTGGGCAACACCAACACTGTTCCTCACACATGTCAAGCGATCTGAAAACAGAACCCTTCAGAGTCAACTTGGTCAATAGGGTTGCAATAGACTAAAACCCCTCCACAAAACGATGATAGTAGCGCGCAAAACCCAAGAAACTCTAAATTTTTGTAGCTAAAGTAGATCTAGGCCAATGGTGAACTGCCTCAATCAATTTAGGATCAATCTAGATACCATCACAGACACAATATGACTGAAGAATGCAACTAAGTCTAACCAGAACTCACACTTTGAAAAATTTGCATAAAGCTGACGATCCTTTAATGGATGAAGTACAATCCGCAGGTGCTGCTCATGCTTCTTTCTACTACGAGAATAAACTAGAATATTGTCAATAAATACAATCAAAAAGGAATCAAAGTAAGGCTTGAACATTCGGTTCATAAAATCCATGAAAGCTGGTGGAGCATTTGTCAACACAAATGATATCACCAAGAACTCATAATGACCATAAAGAGACCTAAAAGCTATCTTAGGGACATATGATGCCCTAAGCTTTACCTTACTGTAGCCATATCTCAAATCAATCTTGGAGAACACCTTTGCACCCTTAACCCTGAAGATGGTCAAATAAATCATCAATCTTAGGCAACAGATACATGATCTTGATGGTAACCCTGTACAAATAATGGTCGTCAACGCACATTCTGACCGATCCTTCCTTATTCTTTGCATAAACATTGGCATCCCAAGGTGAGGCACTCGATCCATTAAAACCTTTATCAAACAAATCCTGCAACTGCTCCTTCAATTCCTTCTACTCGGCTAGAGTCGTATTGTACAGTGGGATAGAAATAGGCTAGGTATCCAAAGCCAATTCAATGCAAAATTCAATATCCTTATTGGGTGGCATTCCCCAGTATAACTGTAGGAAATAACTCTAGGAAATCCCTCACAACTGGTACAATCCATAGAAGGAACCTCCGCACTAGAATCTTGCATGAGGCCAGATATACTAAACACCCCTTCTCAACTATACGTTGAGTCTTCATAAAATAAACCATCCTACTAGTAGAATAGCCAAGGGTACCTCTCCACTCAAATCTCGGTAATCCTAGCATAGCTAAAGGCACAGTCTTGGCATGACAATCCAAGATAGCATGATATGCGGAAAATCAAACGATATCTAGAATAACCTCAAAATCCACCATATCAACAACAAAAGATAAACTATAGTATCAAAACCATTAATAGTAACAAAACTACTATGGAATCCCAACCGATATAGACACTGAAATAGGATTGTCAAGAGAATTACGAAGCATACTCAAGTGAGAGACAATATATGAACACACATAAGAATATATAGAATCTGGATCAAACAACAATGAAGCATCTCCATGACAGACTAAGATAATACATGTAATGAATACATCAGACGACTCTGCCTCAAGCCTACCCGAAAATGTATAACTACGTAGATGAGCCCCACCAACCTATCCCCTACCTCTAGGACGAACTCTCACAAACTGGCCTCCACCCCGAGCTGGTTGACCCCTAACTCTATTATGACCTGATTGAGCGTTTTAAGCTTTAGCATTTTGTTCGATGGTTTGAGATCTTGAATAACTTCAAATTTTGTATATGGCTTGCGTGAGTAGTCGATTTCGATCTTTGAGCAATTCCGGATTGATTTGGAAGAATGATTCTCATTTTAGAAGCTTTAAGTTAGAAGATTTGACCAAGTTTAACTTTTGTGTATTTGATATCGGATGGGAGTTTTGATGGTTTTATTAGGTCCGGATGGTGATTTTGGCCTTACACATATATCTGGAAGGGGATTTGGAGGCACCTAGATTGTTTTTGTTTGAATTGGTGAAAGTTGGATAACAGAGGTATTGTAAGGTTGATAGGTTCGATCGAGAGCTGATTTTGTTGATATTGGGTTCGGATATTGGTTTTGGGAGTTGGTATAGTTTCATTGTATCATTTGGAACTTGCATGCAAAATTTGAGATCATTCTCAGTCTTTTTGATATGGTTCGACATGAGTTTTGGAAGTTGAAAGTTTATTAGTTTATTAGGATTTAATTGAGGTATGATTGGTAGTTTTGATGTTGTTTGTGTGATTTGAGGACTTGAGTAGGTCTGCGTTATATTTTGGGATTGGTTGGTGGTATTGGATGGGGTCCCGGGGGTCTCTAGTGTGTTTCATATGAGTTTCGGCCATTTCGCTTAGTTTATAATTGCTAGTTTTCTGGTGTCCTACCGTTCGTCGCAATCATGAAGTGTTATTTGGGTGTCTTATATCTTGTTCATCGCCTTAGCATAGAGAGGGACACGTTTGCAAAGCCTGGATGGTTAGGTGGTCATCGCGTTCGAGCACATGGAATCGCGTTCACGTAGGCTAAAGAGTGGATGGGTTCGCTAGTGGATGGCCTTCACATTCGCGTGTTGTAGGTCGCATTCGCGTAGGCTAATTGAGGTGAGGAGTTGTGTTCGCGGAGCTCGGACCGCGTTAACAAAGAGGATTTTTGGCCAGATAATGTTTTGTTCTTTGCGATCGCGAAGAATGCCCCACGATCGCAAAGAGGACCCCTTCTTATATAGTACTCTATTTTGAGGGCTTTTGTCATTTTATCACATTTTGAGTTAGAGAGCTCGACTTTTGGCGATTTTGGAGGGGATCTTTGCGATTTGGATTAAGGTATGTATTTTTTGCTCGGGTTTGTCTATATTCAATGATTCTAACCTCGATTTTAGTGTTTGATTTATAATTTCAATTTGAGAAATCAGAAATTTTGTAAAAAATATTAAAATATAAATTGATGATTTGAAGGCCTATTTAAGGTCAGAATTGGATGATTTTGGTATGGTTGGACTCATGACGGAATGGATGTTCGGAGTTTTGTCGGGTTCTGAGGTGCGGGCCTGAGGTTGAATTTTTGGGTTGACTTTTTTATTTAAGTTAAAGATTGAATCTTTATTATCCATAATTGTTTTGTTATGGCCTTTATTTATGATATTAGGTCATTTTGACTAGATTCGAGCCATCCAGAGGTTGTTTTATAGGCTTCTTAGAGTATTGATTTAGCTTCTTTGAGGTAAGTATCTTGCCTAACTTTGTGTAGGGGAAATTACATGTAAGATTTGGTTTAATTGCATTATTTGAATTATGTGAAAGACGTGTATATGAGGTGATGAGTGTGTACACATGCTTATATGTGGTAATTGACCGGTTTAGACTCTTAGGATATTAATATGCTTTTAATTGAATTTATTATTATATTAAATATCTTTCAATGTTGAGTTATTTCCCCTGTCATTGCGTTGTTGTTGAAATTATTGTACTTATTATTATTAAGTCGTGGGCTATGCTTTATTGTGAGATTGGTATTGTTGTTTTGGCAATATTGTGGCATATTTGGACTTATTTTGTGGATTGATCGTTGTTATGTGATCCACGACCAATCCACACTCAATAGTGAGTAGCAACGGTAGTTGGAAGAATAGCACCCAACAAGAGTCGGGGTCGATTTTCACAAGGAGTTAACTATGGGTGTTACGGTGCACACTTGATGAGTGTAAATAAAATATCTCAATTGCGCTTCCAAATAAGGAATTTTGTTTTTTACTTCTAAAATTGGCACTAGCAATGATCAACTAAGTAAAAGAGACAAGAAAACGAGTAATCGTTTTTGTTATTTTTATCAAATGGGTAAAAGGCCTAGGGATGTAACTTTCACCTAGGTGTTAGCATGATAGGTAAATCACTTTAATGCTTGATTTTGTGATCGGAGTGTATTATAACTCTCAACTCTAAATTACCCACTTAATACCTCTCGGTTATAGAGTGATTATGCCCAAATTAACATTTCAAGTCTAATTGGGTAGCAATTCAAATAGTTGATATGAGCTCAAGTCGGGTTTTCCCTATCTCTAGTTCAAACCCTATAATTAGGCTAGCAAAAACCTTAACTAGCACAATTTATTGTTAGCCAACTTTTCCTAGACTAAGTCCATCCTTCTTATGTAAGAACTAAGTGAAATAGGCATGAATCAATGTTTGCAACCATTAATTCTAGAAATAATGCATGAACAAGGTTAAATAATAAACATCCAATCATAAATAAACATTATATTAATAACCCATAGGGATTACACACTAGGGTTGCGTCACAATCCTAGATAAAATCTAGCTACTCATATTAGAAATTGAAGAAAATAAAAGAAGAATTAATTAAAGCCATAAAACAAAAATAAATTGATAAAACTAATGTTTCTTCAGTCAAATGGTCACTAATTGACCAAAGTAGTACTATATAATGGCTACATCACTAAATATTTCAAACCTTGCCCTAAAAAGTGTTTCTCGTCTATTTATTTTGACCCAAAATTTGCTGACAAAAATGCCCTTAAGGAGGTTATGAAGTAGCACAATTTCATGTGCAGTCCACACTTTTCTTAGCTCTCAGATGGAGGACTTATGCAACCGCACAATTCAGTTTGCGGTTGCACTTCAGCTTCTGAGGCCGCACTTTTCCTTCTGCAGTTATACTTTTTGCAAAGCTTCACGCTTGGTCATTTTGCACGTTCTCTGAACGTTTTGAATTCTTGTCAGTGCGACCATGTTTTGCGACCGCACGAATTGTGTGTGGTCCGCACTTTTCCAAACATCCCTGAGCTTTAGGTACCAGATCTGTGGTCCGCACTTTTCCAAACATCCCTGAGCTTTAGGTACCAGATCTGTGGCGGTAGAGGTATTTCTGTAGTCCGCACTTTCATTTTCGGCCGAAGAATTCTTTCCGCAGACCACAGTTTTGGCCTGCTGCACTCCTTCTTGCCTTATGAGATAGAACACTCCTTTTTGAGTTAGATTTCTTCATTGAGATTCAATTATCCAACATGCATGCAATTTGCACAATTTCATTAGTTTTGGGAATAAAAATCAACATTTTCGGACTAAAACTAAAGGAAGAAGTTACTATTAAATGGTTAAAATCCACACTTATCAACTCCCCCAATCTTAAGTCTTTGCTTGTCCAGAACCAAATAGATTAGTTACCACCTCCTCAAAGTGAAAGGTCATTTCAAAGAGTCAATTGTAAGCCATTCATACTCAGTTGGGACCAACAATTACCCACATTACTCATGCATTTTCAACAAGGTGACAAATTACATATTATACACATATTGCTCTAATGTGACACTTGAGCTTCAAGAATTGACTTCACTCATCAAGGAATCTTGCTCTATTATGTGGATTATGATGGACTCCAAACTCTTCCTCCTCTACCTTCCATTTTCCAAGCTCACTTCAAGAGTTAGCACTCATTTTTTAGATCAATGGAAGGTTCACTCTTCTCTAACAAAAGAATGTCACAAGTAAGGCTTGAAGTACCATAGGCGTAACCGTCATGTGGATCACCACTAATGTAAGCTCACTTGGTTCAACTTTAAGCAGGACTTCTTTTGGGTTGTAATGAAGGCGTTTGGATTGGGGTTGGATACGATATGGGATAAGTCGTTACACCCTTCCTTAAGCACTCCACATTTTCGTTTCTTTGGCTCACATTTATCAACTCTTAGAGGCATTTCCTTTCTTGGGGGCTAAAGAGACTTGACATCACTTTTTCTTGTCCATATCATTCTTTTACTCCCTTGATGCTCATACTAGAGATAGTTGCCTCCTTTTCATTTCATCAACATTCCTTTATATTCTCTTTTTGGAATTTTCTTTCTATTCTTTTCTTTTCTTGCCTTCTGTTTTCATAGAGATCGTTTCTTTTCTCTATATGGTGCCTTGATACCTCTTTCAAATTACTCAACTCTCCTCCCAAATATATGCCTTAAGCCACTTATTTCATAAGAGTGTTAAGGAGAGTCCGGGTGCCAAGAGAGGATTAAAACAAAATAAGTAAAGGCTTGTAGCATGGTTACCAAATAAGAAAGGCTAAAGGCTCAAAGGGGGTTTACTAGGGAAAACAAGCATATGATGGCAATAGAAAGCTCAAACGGACCAAGGAAAGCCTACAATCATCTTCCAAACCAAAAAAACCTAGGATTTCGCCTTAAAGCACATCTGGGGCAAGTTGAAGAACATTCTCAAAAATACTTCGACTAGCAACAAAAATCACCTCACCCCCTCATGCAACTAGACTATAAAAAAGGATAGAGTCTAAAGCCTACAACAATCACAATCAAGTTAAATATCACTATGGTCCAATTAACCACTCAATGATTATCAAAGTCAACTCAAGAGTCTCAAAGTCACTAAATAGAGCTATTTTCGTTAAAAAACCTTGAATAAAACCATAAGCACACAATTAAGTTTGTTGGTGCCAAATGAAGCGTGAATAACTCTTTTTAGAGAATGACTTGATTAGGGATTTTATTCATTACTACTGCTATTATTATTTCCTAAACACAAAAACGGGCTCATTTCCTTAAGAAAGTTGTCACACCATCCATCCTCGGAAAGAGTCACCCGATTCACATAGAAGACTACCTTTGGAAAGAACCGTGGCATTAAGAATACCAAAGGCTTATTATCGATACTACTACGAAAAACATCAAAACTACTAATATCAAAAGAAGATACTAACAAAACAAAAATCAAAGTTAACAATTGAAGAAGCTAATGAAAGCAATAACTAACTAAAGATAGTTAAAATAAAAAGAAATAGAATCATCCACTTAGTACAGTCCAAATATATCAAAATGTATCAAATAAACTCCCCCCCTCCCCTCTCCCGAATAAAAGTAAGCGTTGTCCCCAATGCTTTACAAAATAAGAGTGAAAGGATAGAGAGCGAAGAAACTCCCTAAGCATCCTTGGACATCTCAGTTTTCCTAGCCGCATCAACTCTTGTTGGATCAGCCAATTGTATATCATCATCATCATATTTGGGAGTGGCGAGAGTGGAAAACATCACACACACTGCATCAGCAGTGTCGGCACCAAGGCATGGCTCCTTAAACTGGCCAACTGGAGCAACCTGTGCAGATGGATCCGGGGCGGACTGGTCTGGGTCAAGCAGCATATCAAATGGTAAATCCCTAGTGGTAGCTAGCCAGGTCACCTCGGCTCATAGCTTATCTATAGACTTCTTGCTGACCTGAGACTTGCTCATCTTCTTGACCTACTTCTTCAAGCCCTTAATCACTAGACCATGATGTACCAGAGTGTCCATTATCACTTTATCGTTTTCCAGAATCTTTCCCAGCTTCACATCAAGCTCAGTAGAATCGCGTGGTGCCTGTGTGGATGACTGCCCTACAACAGTACTAGATATCTCAGACAACTTTGAAGTAGCTACCTGCATCCAATTGTTGACAGTCGCCAATGTCTAGTAGACTCGCAGAGTAGAAAGTTAGCCTGTAGGCATGGGCACTAGCCTCAGAACCGGAGTAGGGACTGCCCTAGGAGCTGTGGAAGGAGCTGAAGATGGCGGCAGAGGCATAGCTGCTGCACTAGTAGAGGGATCAGCTGATGTAGATCGAATATCAGTTGTGTCAGAAACTACCATTATCGGGTCATCAGATTGGCCTGTAGTAGTAGAAGGCTGAGCACTCTTCTTAGCGTTGGCCAGATACTGCAGCGAGTAACACTCAAACGGTTTCTTTGGCTTCACCTGCGTATCAAATGGCTTTGGCTCTACCTTTGCATCTGTGAGGTACTCTGTAATAGTGCCGGAGTATGGGTAAGCCGTGTTAGTCTGTTGCGCTACCAGAAAGATGTTGGCCGATATTAGGGCACCCACATTGATTGGGTACCCGGCCATGATATAAGCCACCAGAACTGCACGTGGAAAAGGCAAGTTGTTCTTATTTTGGCACGGGTCAAGCCTGCTACACCCAAAGGTTTGCCAACCTTTTGCCTGAAAGCTCAATGTACTCCTCTGAATAGGTACCCTAGCACCAGTAGTTATACATTTCAAAAAACTGGTTGTACGGAGTCATGAGCACTACTAAAACACACTAGAAATTCTAAAGACAACATTGTTTTGAATTACAATTTAACAGTAGCATAATAATGTAAGATGGTGACTCCGAGGCCTGCGAACGTCAAGCACGTATACCTTGAAGTCTCCTGCAGCGCAGACGCAACTCTCAACAACACAATCAGAATACCTGGATCTGCACAAAAATGTGTAGAAGCGTAGCATGAGTACACCACAACTACCCAGTAAGTATCAAGCCTAACCTCGGTAGAGTAGTGATGAGGCCAGGTCAAGGCACCTACTAGACATAGAAACCTGTTCAAGATATACATAAGCTAACAATGGAAAGAACATCAATGTAAGACCAACGGTGGAAAAATTATTGATTTACAACCAACAATGAAGGAACAGAATCATAAATGGCAGCAAGTAGTAAATGAGTAATAAAGAAACAACATAATCAGAACACCGATGAGATGTAAATGAACTCAAATAAGGAAAAACGGATGACAACTCAAATAATAAAATTGCTCCCAATTCATGGACTTACAACAAGAACTACCCCGAGGCACCACACCTCAAAAACCACAAGTCATGGACCATAATTCCCAAATCTTACACATATGGCACCTCGTGCCGACAATAACAATCACCTTTGCACGGCAAAGCCCACGTGCTACCATATACTTTGCAACCGTAATAAATATCGAATTAGATGAACAAAAGATATATCTAAACACTATAAAACATAATAACAATCTTGAATAAAGTAAGGTGTCAAATGAAATAATGAGTTTATTTTAGAAATCAAGTAAAGAAAAATAATATACAATTTGTACGAAATAGAGTATGCGATGGGTTTTGTTTAGAAATCAATAAAATTGAGTAAAAGAATCATTTTTAAACAAAACAAAACGCAAGTTAAAATAACGAATTAAATATATAATTTGTTAAGGAAAAATATGATAACAACTTTAAGTAAGGTAAAAATCTAACAGGGTGATGAGTATAATTTGAGGACCCAAATATAGTGAAAGTGTGATAACCATTTAGAATAATAAGGTACCGAGTGAGATAACGAGTTCTATCTTAAGAGGCACATAGAATAAAACATGTTAATAATTCTTTTATTTAACCCAATATGTTACCAACAACTCAACAGAATCTGATAAAGTGGCTCAACGCAATTAAATTCACATTGACAATTAATTCACCAAGTTATAACGGAAGCACAGATTGGCATGTTAAAGCAACACAACAAATCACGTAAAATGCATGACTCACACAAGAAACCACAATCTTCCAACACCAAGATAACAATGAATAACCAAACACAATCAAAATGCGAATGAATGATTGAAGGAAGAACAATAATTGTTCAGATCAACAAGTTGTTACAATATGGAATGTACAATGAAAATCACAACCGAGGTACCGCCTCGTATTCACATTTCACAATTTAAATCATAATCTTTCCTTTTATCACCGCGTGAGCCTTACATTTAGTTTTGAAAATCATTTTTCCCAAAATAGGTACACGCGTTTTATCCAACCTTTTCTCACCACGTGGCTTCAAGTAGTTCCCCTGCTATCAACACGCGTATCAAGCCCACCTTATCTCACCGCATGCATATCAACCCTTAGCCTTATACCACCTCATGCGTGTCTATATCACAACTTGCACCACAAGTGCCCATATGCCAAAACTTTCCACAAAGTCAACAACACCAATATTTCCACAAATAGCCCATGGCTCAACCACAGTGTGTACAAGAATATCAACAATAACAAAATAAATGGGAATGCTCAACAAGAAAAGTTATCTCAACAATTAACAACTTCGCCTCAATGTGATTATGGCTATTACAACTTCAACACCAATAACTCACCAAGATGATATTCCACAAAATAACAACTTCAATTAAAAGTGATTCAACAATTAATAGGTACAAGATAATAAGGAAGGAAATAACTTCAACTAAAGCATATAAGAGCAAAATAACAAGTAAGAGGTAAAACAAGTACTAACAACGTCAAATAGAGCATGTAAGAGTGGATTAACAATGAGAGATATAACATGTTATGATAATTCAATTAAAGGCATGGAAAGAGTCTAGAGAATCTAAACCGGTCAAATACCACATATAGCCTGTGTACCCAATTGTCACCTTGCGTACCCAGCTTTCACATAACACAAATAGCACAATTAACCCAAATCCTAAGAGGTAGTTTTCCCCACAGTAAGTTAGGCAAGATACTTACCTCAACTAGGCCAACTCAACCATTCGAAATAGTCTTTCCCCTAAAATTCACCTCCACACGGCTCAAAACTAACAAAAATTGACATAATAACATCAAACAATGCAAGAAAAACCAATTACAATAATAAAGCTACAATCTTTACAGTTTCCTCAAAAAGTCAACAAAAGTCAACATCGGGCTAGCCTTGGATTCCAAAACAAAGCTTACCCGAGCGAAGTCCCAACAAATACAAGGACACACAAACGAAAACCGACTCAAATGGTGTCTAATAGCTCAACCAATTCGCCAAAACATTGTTCTTGGGTGTTCATAACCCAAAAGCCCAACCCAAACTAGTTGTGTTCCATACCTCCTGAAAACACTCCTCCAAAACTCTCCAAATTCGAGTATGTTGTTCTCCTAATGTAAGAGAACAAGAACCCAAAAGGAATCGGGAAATAAACTCCTCTAACCCATTTTCAATATTTAAAATTTAGGACATAACCCTAGGTCTTGATTTAAATAATTAAATGGGTTTTCAATTAAAATCATGGATTAAAGCTTAAACCAAGGGAATGAATCAAAGGGAAGTACTTAGGTTATGGATTAGACCTTACCCCCATTGAAGAAACTCGAAGAACATCCTTGAATTCTCCCAATCCCAAACTTTCAAGATGAGATACTCCAACAACATTAATACCCAAAAATGCCCCGCTGTTCTGTCTCGTTTCTTATGCCAAACGATCTCGAAACTCTCTTTTGATGTCTCCAATGGATTCCTCATGAAATCTCAGTCAAGTTAGGCTTTTGAATCACTCAATTTGACCTTATAATGAAGGAGATATGTTGGTGTCAATATTTGGACATAGTGCAGATTTTTACATACGAACTCAGTGGCAATTTTGTAATTAATCTGAAAATGTTTGCAACCCAATTCTTAGTAAAATGACCATAAATTCCTCATACGATGTCGAAACTTGATGATTTCAGTTGCTATGGTTCCAAAATTACGATACAAATATAATGGTTTAGTCAAACACAAATCAAAGGCCGTTTGCTCAATATAGTAACCTTTATGCCCAAAATAACATCGAAACCGAAAACAATCACCATACAACCCAAACTTATTCAAAACTCAGCGGAATTTAACACAACTTTGTGGACATGTCCAAAATCACCATAAAAACTTATTGGAATAATTAAAACCCGATTCTGAATCTGTTTACTCAAAAGTCAAACCATAGTCAACTCTTCCAACTTAAAGTTTCTATAACAAGAATCATTCTTCCAAGTCAATCCCGAGCCGTTGGAAAATCAAAACCAACATATAGACAAGTTATAATACCTAATATGAAGCTACTGAAAGTCTCAAATCACAAAATAGAATGCTAAAGCTCAAAACGACTGACCGGGTCGTTACATTCTCACCCACTTAAACATACGTTTATCCTCGAACGTGTTAAGAGTCATTCCAAAGCCATCAAATCTCCACATAACTCACCATACACATAATCATGGGCGATCCCACGTAACCCAATCCATATAAGACCGACAACACCACCTAACAGAGGATCCTTACTTCAACCTTCGTCCATAAACCTTAACACCCAAATCCCCAACATCCGGAACTCATTGTATGACCCCATGCTTGCATCTATGCACCGTATAACTATTAATAAGCTGTGTGAATCCATAACCATATCTCAAGATATAATCATATGATATACCACATAACTCAAATACTCATAGAAATAACTTCCAACCGCAATAGCTGCTCGATAACCAACCCGACACCAGTAACAAACCTCATATTAACTAAAACCTTGTTCTGAATCCTCATACACTGCCAATGATGAAAGAAACATATAGAAACTCATAACCACCCATCAGATTAACAAGTCGTGAAGCTCTCATGCCCGATAAGAACCACAGCCAAAATCTAAGCCGACTAGTGACACAATTCTTGCAAATATACCTTAATCAAATCTGATGGCACTCATTTCATGCCAAATAACCTCACCTCATCTAGTAGAAGATACTTGACCGACCTATCACACAAATCCTACTTAGAGCCACATATCATGCAATCTGAGCACCAACGAACAATAACTCAAATATGCCCAATGATAGAAAGAGAATGGAGATGAAGAAACCATCATGCCAGCTTAACATATACCACCACGAAGCGCAATGCTATCAATCCACCACACAAGAGGAAACATAACACACGAAATAAGCACAAAGGATCATATCCTAGCATAACACTGCTCTGATGCATCACCCAATTCGACACCAGTCTACTTGGAATACGTCGAGCCATTATACTCACAATCAACAACTATAAGCATATCAACATCGAACACACGAAGCGCGTAACCATAACTATAAAGATACGGATATTACTATATACTAGAAACAGGAAGAGCATAACCAAGGCGCAATCAACCATTCAACACCGCAAGAGCAATCTCGCTCCTACAAAGCCCAAACATATCTGCATCAGTGTGCAGATAACCAACAGATCACAACCCATCGCAGTATAGGAGAGTAACACATGAGACATATCAGAGCACGAATGTGATCCACCCAAACCGATAACATACTCCTCCATAATAAATGTGCTGAGTAGATAAATCTGACCCGATTTAGAACATATATCCTTATTAGACCTACTAGTAGCCTCAAAATCAATTTCGATCCTTCCAGAGTAGGTAGATAGCCTCCAAAAAGCAAACAATAACATATCTATAGTACATACCATCAGTTGATAACCACATAACATACCTTTACCGTTCATAACCATGGAACAATCTGCCTCGAGAACCCTTTTAGTAGTTAAATCCCTAGAATACTCGAATCTCCATATCCGATCACAACTACACTACTCAAATAACTAACACATTCCTCACATACAGTCAGCGCACACAAAGTACTTCTATAATTCTTTTGTGCCGCACGGAAAAATCTGGATATCAGCAGTCAATCACCCAAGCGATTACCGTAATACCAGTCAGGCATCCGCAAGTCGAAACACAATGTGCCTTCTGGAGTGCACACCCTTCTTAGGTGGTATCAAATAATGCTAGCATTCTTCTAAACATTTGAAATCATCCATGATGTCTAGAACTCGTGACCCCATCAAGGCAAAAATAATAACACACAACACATTCCTTATGCTGGTAGTAGACATCTAGCTCAAGCTGTGGTCGACACTATCAAGAACTCTTCGAGGACAGTCGGCACATCACCAAGCCATCAAAAGTGAACTTCCCCAACTCAAACAAGTCACGCATGCCATTAAACCCCAAGAGTATTACAACAGAACGCTGGTGAAGCTTACCACACCAAAAGACCAGTTACCTTTGTTGCTATGTTGATCGAACACCATGAGCTGACCCATTTTTTCTAATTCTCCTCGACTTTTCTTCAGGTCAACCCTTTCCCTTATTGGTATACCATGAGTATGTGTTCAGCGTGTGCAGATCAACTTCACCTTAAGGTTGCGTACTTTAGTCACCTTTGTCCCTTTGCAAATGTGTGAAATGTTGGCACAGAACTCGTGGACAAGGTGCTCCTTGACATCCACGACCTTGTCAGTAAACAACATCCATCCCTTTCTGGTCCTGAGCTGCTCCAAAACTGTAGGGTTGTATCTATTAAGATCCCTCAACAGAAACTGCCTCTCATGTGTCAACAATCTCATCAGCCACCACATCCAGAAATCAGTGAAAGAAGCCAAACTCAAAGAATCTGTCTTCCCATGCTTCCTCCTTCTTTGTCCGCTCAACCACAGTAGATTTACCTTCTTTCCCTTTTCCATCATCTGGAATATCCTGTGCACCAGACACCAGAGCAGCTGGCTCAAAGGCTTGGCTATCACTTTCCGAACCCTCAGAGGTGTTGTGAGATGATGAAGGCACATCCAGAGGCTCCGATCACCCCTGTAGCCTGGACTATGCAACTGCCTGCTCCCCTATAATAGACATGTAGTTTCCCTCGAAAGCCTCCCTAGACGGGGCATAAGAACTAGACTCGGAAGGGTCTGTAACCTTCCCTTTGCCTGTTGTGGCCTTCTTCTGAATAGTCTTGGGCATAATAAGGGGCAAGGCGCCTCTACCTCGACCCCTAGAAGAGTCTCCTCTACCCTTGGTAGTTTTGCCGCGGCGTTGTGATTGAACCATTGTCTTTATCAAAACAAAGAGGATTGTTAGTTGCACGTCATCATTAAACACAACTAGGACTTATGTAAGCAAGAGAGAACGGTGAGTACATAGTAGGGTTACAATAGGATGACATGCTTGTAGAATATGGGATCTATGGTCCGCATTTTTCTGATTTGCGACTACAGAAGGTGAGTGCGGCCGCACTTCTAATAGGAAAGTCCAGAGGCTCATTTCCTCCTCTCTGAAGACAGTACGACAGCCAAAGTGCGGCCATATAATTCACCTGAGTTCTGCAAAAGTTTAAGTGCGGTGTGCACTTTTGAGCTTTCAGGAGACACGTCTCTATTAGTAGTGCGTATCCAAAGTGTGGCCTCTCCAGTAATTATGGGGTCCGCATAGTTAAAGTGCGCCTCAAAAAGTGCTTGCCTTCACCAATTGCCAAAAACATCCAAACTGCGGACCACACAAGTTCAAGTGCGGCCACATGTTTCAAAATTAGCGAGTAGTCATGTTTTTCACTTTAGATTTTTACAATTACTTGTACAAATCGTTATGGCAACATGGAATACACATCAAATATAGTTAACCCAAACAATTTTAGCATGTATTAATGACTACCCAACATAGATTTACCCCATATAGACACATGGATGAACTCTAATAACACATAGCCTAAAAAGAAACTAAAAATTTTCAAGAATTAAACTAACACAAAAGATTAACATGAAGTGAAGCATACCAGATGAAGTGAGTGTACTAGATCGTGTAAGCATAGGTAGGTGTGGGTGATTGACAGTGAAACTCTCTCAATAAAGCTTGTAGAGCAGCAATGATTCTATGGTGGGTGAAAGGTGTAAAATGAAAGAAGAGCTTCTTATTATACTCATAATTTTTGAAAGGGGAAAAGGTTGACTGTGGCCGCACATTCCCAAGGGCGGTCAGCACTCCTTCACCTGGACGACAATGGGTTGTGTAAGTATTGCGTTCCGCACAATTTTGAATGCGGCCGCACAATTCCTCTAGTGGCCGCAGATTAGCCCCGCACTGTCAGGGCCAAACTTCAGAGAGTTTGCAAACTAACATTTTGTTGCGCTTCCAGAAGTGTGGTCCGCATGTGAAGTGTGCGGCTTGCACAAGCTCTTCTACTATGGCGCAATTAATTATGTGGCTGCACAATTAAAATATGCGGTCCCCATTTCCTTCAACACTTTACCATTTTCGTCCACCCATTTTGCATGTACACTCAACCTTGTAGCACACTTCAAATCAAAATTGAAACAACAAGTTACACCTAAGTACAAAAGAAAAAGGGAAAGAACTCGGGTTGCCACCCAAGAAGCGCCTGATTTAACATCGCGGCACGACGCAATGTCAAAGCATCTTCAAGTGAAGTAAATGACCGCCACCACGTGGCTCTCTCCAACTTTACCCAAGTAGTGCTTCACCCGGTGACCATTGACTCGGAATACTTCATTGTTCTTGTTCTTCAAATCTAATGCACCAAAAATGTCACACCAACAATTTCAAAAGACCATTCCACTTGGATTTTAGCTTCCCGGGAAACATTCTCGATCTTGAGTTAAACAACAATACAAGTCACCTACCTTGAACTCTTTCTCCAAATGTATTTGTCATGAAGATGTTTCATTTTTTCTTTGTACAAGGATGAACTCTCATATGCATGGTACCGGAACTCATCCAATTAATTCATGTATGCAACCCGCAAGTTAGCGGCTACATCCCAATAAAGATTCAATTTCTTTAAAGCCCACATTGCCTTGTGCTCTAGTTCCACCGGAAGATGACAAGCTTTCCCAAACAATAACCGGTACAGAGACATTCCAATAGGTGTTTTGTAAGCCGTCAGGTAAGCCCATAATGCATCATCAAGCTTTTTGGACCAATCCGTCCAGTTAGCATTCACCGTTTTAGATAAGATACTCTTTATCTCCCGGTTAGAGACTTCAACTTGACCACTAGCTTGTGGATGATAGGTAATCGTGACCTTCTGAGTAACACCATACTTTCTAAGGTAAGTGTCAAAATCCTTGTTGCAAAAGTGTGACCCCCAATTGCTTATGATTGCATGTGGAGTACCAAATCTTGAAAAAATATTCTTCTTCAAGAAAGCCACTACACTTCTCGCCTCATTGTTGGGTAAAGCAACAACATCAACCCATTTGGACACATAATCCACTATGACCAAGACATATGTGTTTCCACAAGAACTTACAAAAGGGCCCATAAAGTCAATGTCCCGAACATCGAAGTTATCAATCTCCAATATGGTTGTGAGAGGCATCTCATTTTTCTTTGAAATTCCACCGGCCCGTTGACATTCATCACATCTTTTCACTAAGTCACTTGTACCCTTGTAAAGAGTAGGCCAATGGAAACCGCAACTAAGAACATTGCCTGCCGTTCTTCCTCCACCATGATGACCACCATATGGTGAAAAATGATAAGCACCAATAATATTGCCTTGCTCTTCTTCTGGTACACACCTTCTAATCATCCCATCTGTACAAATCCAGAAAAGTTATAGTTCATCCCGATAATAATCTTGACAATCACTTTTGAGCTTCTTCATTTAGTTTGAAGAGAACTCATCCGGGATGATTCCACTCACAAGAAAATTTGCCAAGTCCACAAACCATGGCACCTCTTTCATTGGAATCACCAAAAGTTGCTCATGGGGGAAGGAGCCATTGATTTAAAGGCAATCATGTGGCCTCCCCTCCTCCTTCAAACGAGACAAGTGGTCCACCACTTGGTTTTCACTACCTTTCCTATCTTGAATATAAATATTATTTTCTTACAACAAGAGTATCCATCTCATCAACCGTACTTTAGAATCCTTTTTTCTCATAAGATAGCAAATCGCCGCATGATTCGTGTGGACAATAACCTTGGCACCCATCAAGTACAAGCAGAACTTCTCAATTGAAAACACGATAGCAATGAGCTCTTTCTCTGTAATGGTGTAGTTGACTTGGGTACTATTTATGGTCTTACTAACATAGTAAACCGGATGAAAAATGTTTTTTTAATGCATTGCCCCAAAATAGCCCCAACCGCTACGTCACTTGCATCAAAAATGAGTTCAAAAGGAAAACTCCAATTTGGAGTGGTAATGATAGGAGCAGTTGTCAACTTGAGCTTCAATAGTTCAAAATCCCTCATAAAATCATCATTGAAATTGAACCTGGCATCCTTCTCAAGGAGCTAGCATAATGGATTCACCACTTTAGAGAAATCTTTGATAAAGTGCTGGTAGAAATCCACATGGCATATGAAACTCCGCACACCCTTCACCGAAGTTAGGGGTGTAAGCTTAGAAATCACCTCAATCTTTGCCTTGTCAACATCAATTCCATTCCTTGAGATTTTATGGCCAAGGACAATGCCTTCCTCAACCATGAAATGGCATTTCTCCAAATTGAGCACCAAATTGGTCTCTTCACATCTAGCCAACTCTTTAACCAAATTTGCAGGACAATCATTAAAAGAATCCCCAACAACCGAGAAGTCATCCACGAAAAATTCAAGGTACTCCTCCAACATGTCCATTAAAATAGCCATCATACACCGTTGAAAAGTCACCGGTGCATTGCACAAACCAAATGACATCCTCTTGAAAGTAAAGTACCATAGGGACATGTAAAGGCTATTTTCTCTTGATCTTTTGGAGCAATGAGATTTGGTTGTAGCCCAAGTACCCATCAAGAAATCGGTAGAAAACCCGGCCGGCCAATCTATCTAGCATTTGGTCTAATAACGGAAGTGGAAAGTGATCCTTCCTAGTAACTTTGTTGAGCTAAGAATAATCCATACAAAACCTCCAACCAGTCACCGTTCTTGTAAGAATCAACTCATTCTTATGACTGGTAACAACCTTCATTCCTCCTTTCTTTGGGACATATTGAACCGGAAAGGTCCATGACCTATCGGAGATGGGGTAGACAAGCCCCACATCCAACCACTTGATAATCTCCTTCTTGACAACTTCTTGCATAGCCTCATTGAGTCTTCTTTGATGTTCAATGGACAGTTTAGCACCATCCTCCAACTTGATCTTATGCAAGTAAAAGGCGGGGCTTATACCATGAATGTCCGCCAAAGTCCACCCAATAGCCTTCTTTATCTTTTGCAACATCGCCAATGTGGAATCAATCTGCACGTTAGTCAAACAAGAGGAAAGAATAATTGGTAAAGTAGAACAAGGGCCAAGAAATTCATACCGAAGGTGTGGAGGCAATGGCTTCAACTCCAAAATAGGTGGCTCTTTAGTAGAAGACCTTGTAGGAGGAATCTTCCTATTCTCAAGATCCAAAGATAATTTTTAGGATGCACAGTTGTACAACCCCATTCATTGCAAAAAAATTCACACATTCTATGAAACCATCCATCTTGTCATCATCGAAGTTGAGAAAAACGGCTTCCAAGATATCACCAATGTTGATTGTAGCACTTGTATCATCAACTATAACATCAGTCACCAAACACACAAAAGAACACACCTCATTGCTATTTCGTTTCTGCATAGACTTACACACATGGAATACCACTTGTCCATCACCAACCCTAAAAGTGAATTCTCCAACTTCCACATCACAAAAAGCCTTACCAGTAGCAAGGAAAGGTCTCCCAAGAATGACAGGCACTTCCTAATCAACTCCACAATCTAGAATAACAAAGTCTGCCGGAAGAATGAACTTATCAACCCGGACCAAAACATCTTCAATCACACCCAACGGCTTCTTCATGGTACGATCGGTCATTTACAACCTCATAGATGTGGCTCTTTGTTGCCTCATTCCCAAAGTTTTGAAAAACAAAAATGGCATCAAATTGATACTCACCCCAAGATCACAAAGAGCTTTAGCAAATTTGGCACTCCCAATTGTATAAGGAGTTGTGAAAGCACTGTGATCCTCCAACTTAGGAGCCATAGAATGAACAATAGCACTCACTTGATGAGTGACCTTGATAGTTTCAAATTTTTCGACTGCTTCTTGTTCACAAGGTCTTTCATAAACTTTACATAACCGGGCATTTGTGCAAAGCTTCTACCAATGGCACATTCGAAAGAATCTTCATTATTTGAATGAACTTCTTGAATTGATTCTCACTAGTTTGTTTGGCAAGTCTTTTAGGGTAGGGAGATAGAGACTTAGGCAATGGTTCCCTAGCCTTTTGCACTACCAGTTTTGGTATGTCAATTATGTGCTCCCTAGACAGTTTCACCTCTTCTTGAGTCTCTTCAACACTATCATCAATATCAATTCGAACCTCAGCATTTTCCTGAACTACATTGTTTGGGATCTCCTCCTCTTGTTTACTTGGTCATCATCTACAAGCCGCCTTTCACTTGAGGTGGGTGCATTCCCCGCCTCTTCTACTTCTTGTGATAACCGCTATAGCATACCAACTATTTTTACCACCCTTTGGGTTCACCACCATGTCACTTGTTAGTGCACCCTCAGGACGAGAATTTGCAGCTTGAGAGATTTGTCCCATTTGAACTTGTAGATTATAGATTGATGTGTTGTGTGAAAAAAGTTGGGCATCCGAATCGGCATTCCTTTCCATCATTTGCTTAAACATATTCTCAGTACGACCCATCTCATTATTTGAAAAACTTGAACCATGGGAAGGATAAGGAGGTGGGTTGCTCGATCGTTGATACATTGGGAGCCTTTGAAAACCCGACCGCCAATTTCCTTGATTGTTTCCCCAACCACCTTGATTGTTGCCTTCCCAATTTCCTTGGTTTTCTCCACTCCAATTTTCTTGATTGTTGATATTATGACAATTTCCTTTATTATTAGAACTCTAATTGCCTTGGTTATTTTGTGGTCTCCATTATTGTTGATTTGAGCGTTGGAAGTTGTTTCTTTGCCTTTGAAAATTATTCACATATTGAACTTCCTCTTCCTGCTCATGACACCTTGATCAAAACCACCATCATCTTGCACATAATTCTCCACTGGGGTTTGCATTTGTGGACCTTTGGTCCTCTTCTTGTTCACCAATACATTAACTCCCTCAATAGCATGAACTTGCTTAGGAGCTTGCACTTGATGAAATTGGGCCTTTGCTATTTGAGTCATGGTTGTTGTCAATTCGGAAATGGCTTGCCCATGGTCTTGAAACTCTTTGCGGAGGTGTATCATGTTTGGATCACCTTGTGGAGCATTAGCTGGGGATCGCCAAGCCGACGGAATTTCCGCCATCTCATCAAGAATTTCACATCCCTACGCATAAGGTGTTGTCACAAAACCTCCACCGGCATTGATTGACCACACATTGGTTCATAGTATTGATGATACTACTATAGAGAGTTTGTTGGATCATATTGTTGGTCATATCATTGTTCGAGCACTCCTTCACCATTGTTCGATGCCTTTCCCAAATCTCCTGCAAAAGGTTCATTTGGCTCTTGCTTGAAAGCCAATATTTTATCCTTAAGAGTATCTATATTCCCGGGAGAGAAAACCATAGCAATAAACTTGTTCACCAACTCATCCAAGTATGTATTGAATTATTCGGCAAATATTCCAGCCAATCTAAAGCTTTACCCTATAGAGAGAAGGGAAAAAGCCTTAGCCTCAAAGCAGCCTCGGAAACATTAGCTTGCTTGCTCCGCAACACATATCCACAAAAGCCCTTCAAAGGTTTATATGCATTTTGACTTGGCGTACTGGTGAAAAAGCCTCATTGCTCTGGCAAAGTGAGCATCACATTGGTAATTTGGAAGTACCCCGCCCTAATACGATAGGGGACTATTGCACAAGCATAACTTTCATTCGACAATATCTGGTGTTGTGTCGCTTGTGGTCGAGGTGGTGGAGGTGGAGGTGTTATGGACACGTTGTCTTGTAGAACCTGGCCTTGCCGATTTTCTTGTGGCACTTAAGGTACCTCATTGAGTTGTTTCTCCTCGCCGTCCAAGTTCCCCAATGGCATATATACGAGCTCATTGTTTGCCATGTTTGTACCTAATTTGTTCAACAAGTTAGTAACACGGAATGTAAAGAAGATATTTCAAAAAGACACTCAAATATATAGCTAACACTGTTAAAACTCCCCAGCAACGGCGCTAAAAATTGATCCACGCCCAATCCACACTCAACAGTGAGCAGAAATGGTCGTTGGAAGAATAGTGCCAAACAAGAGTCGGGGTCAATTTTCATAGGGATTTAAATATGATGTTAGGGTGTACACTTGATGAGCATAAATAAAATAGCTCAATTGCACTTCCAAATAAGGAATTTTGTTTTCTACTTCTAAAATTGACACTAGCAATGATCAACTAAGGAAAAGAGACTAGAAAATGAGTAATTATTTTTGTTGTTTTATCAAATGGGTAAAAGTCCTTGGGATGTAACCTCACCTAGGTGTTATCCTAATGGTTAAATCATGTTAATTCTTGTTTTAGTGATCGGGATACATTATAACTCTCAACTCTAAATTACCCACTCAATACCTCTCGGTTGTATAGTGATTTTGCCCAAATTGACTTTCTCAAGATCAATTGGGTATCAATTCAAATAGTTGATATGAGCTCAAATCGGGTTCTCCATATCTCTAGTTCAAATCCTTTAATTAGGCTAGCCAAAACCTTAACTAGCCCAATTTCTTGCTAGCCAAGTTCCTAGACTAAGTCTTTCTTTCTCAAGTAAGAACCAAGTTAAATATGCATGAATAAATATTTTCAACCATTAATATAAGAAATAATGCATGAACAAGGCTAAATAATAAACTCCCAGTCATAAAATAGCATTAGATTAATCACCCATGAGGTTTGCACACTAGGGTTGGGTCAATACCCAAGAGAAAATCTAGCTACTCATGATAGAATTTGAAGAAAACAAAGAAGAAGAACTAATTAAAGCCATAAAACAAAATTAAATTAATAAAACTAATGTGTCTTCACCCAAAATGGTCACTAATTACCCAAAGTAGTTAAGTATAACGGCTACAACGCTAAATATTACAAAACTTGCCCTAAAAAGTGTTTCCCGTCTATTTATTGTGGCCCAAAATTCGATGACAAAATTCCCTTCGAGAGGTTTTGCGGCTGCACAATTTCATGTGCGGTCCGCACTTTTCTTAGCTCTGCAGGTGGAGGATTTCTGCAGCTGCACAATTTAGTCAGCTGCTGCACTTTAGCTTCTGTGGCTGCACTTTTCCTTCTGCGGCTACACTTTTGGCAAGGCTTCACAATTGGTCATTTTGCACATACTCTGAACTTTTTGAATTTTTTTTAATGCGACCATGTTTTTCAGCCGCGCAATTCTGTGTGGTCCGCACTTTTCCAAACATCCTCTGAGCTTCAGGTATTAGATCTGCGGCCGTAGAGGTAGTTCTACAATCCGCACTTTCTTCTGCGGCCATAGAATTCCTTCTTCGGACCGTACTTTTGGCCTGTTGTGCTCCTTCTTGCCTTATGAGATACTCCTTTTTGAGTTAGATTTCTTTGTTGAGGTTCAACTCTCCAATATACTAGCAATTTGCACAATTACATTAATTTTGGGAACAAAAATCAACACTTTTGGACTAAAACTAAAGGAAGAAGGTACTAATAAGTGGTTAAAATCCACACATATCATTATGCAGTGCATAAGAGTCGCATTTCATTGTTTTTGATTGTGTGGAGTGATACTAGGCTATTAATATGTTGTCTAGATGGAGTGATATGGGTGGCTATTGTGTATATTGTCAGGGCGGAGTGATACAGGTGGCTATTGTGTTATTGGCTGGCAGAGCGATAAGGGTTGCTATTGCTATATTGTCTGGGCGGAGAGATACAGGTGGCTATTATGATAATGTTGATGTGGTGAGATAAGGGTTGCTATATAGGGATGTTATATGATGGCCTAGGGCTTGTTGTTGATGAAAGAGAAGTATTCTAGTTGTTGCTCTTGACTTCCTTGTGTGTTTCATGCATATTACGTGACTTGTTGTGTTGTTCCCAATGTGCTACTCGATGTCTCTAATATTACTTGATTATTTGAGCCGTGATAGTACACTTGCACAAGCATACACCTTAACATGTCATTTATACCAATTCAGGAGTAAGAAACTTGATGTGCATTAATCATGTACATGTATTCTTGTATACCTGCTTTCTCTGCGATGTGGTTTGGACTGGTAGCATGTGACCATATCGGGCGGGTTGTGGTATTGGGCTTGTGACCATGCTGGGCGGATTGTGGTATTGAGCCCGTCACCATGCTGGGTGGATTGTGGTATTGACCTTGTGACCACGCCTAGTGGATTGTGATATTGGCATGTGAGTTGTTCGTGTAGCACATGAGTTTTCTGTGCCATTGTGACTTATATTGTGGTACGAGGTCTCCGCCGTGTGAGAGTGATTGATAATGTGGGTACGAGGTGCCATGCGTATAAGATTGGATTAATGACTTGAGATTTGTGATTATGGGGTGGTGTGCCTCGGGGTGACTCTTGTTATAACTCCTGTCTGAATTGCTTACACTTGTATTTTATTTATGCTCTGATTATTTTACTGTTTTATCACATGATTTTTCTTTGTGCCATGTATTTTCTTTGCTTTCTGTTGGTAGCTTTATATTGATATTTTGCACAGGTTAATTGATTAGTAAGTATCTTGAGTTGAACCTCGTCACTACTCCACCGAAGTTAGTCTTGATACTTACTGGGTTCCTACCGTGTACTCATACTACACTTTTGCACATTTTTGTGCAGATACAGGTGTTGGAGGTAGTGGTTCCAAACAGTGTTAGCCTCATTGATTTGATTTAAGACAAAGCTGCTCGATCGCCGCAATCCCTTAGAGTCCTTTCCTTATGTTTATACTGTTAATTCTCTATTAGAACAGTATTATATCTTCTTTTTTTTTTTGAGATATTTCTTTGTATTCAGCTAGAGTTCGTGACATTATACGACCTAGTCTTAAGGAATTTGTTGTGATTATTTTCGTGTAGGCTTGTATCACCTTTATTTCTGTATTTATGTTAAACAATATTTTCATTATTTTAAGGTTTGATTTGTTTAACTAATGTAAGTGATCGGCTTACCAAGTTATAGAGACTACGTGTCATCACGATCATTAAGCTGGGATTTTGGGTTTTGACAAGTTGGTATCAGATCTCTAGATTCATAGGTTCTACAAGGCACGAGAAAGTTTAGTAGAGTTTTGTAGATAGGTATGGAGATGTCTATACTTATCTTCGAGAGGCTACGGAACTATGAAAAAATTCCACTTCTTTCATTCTTTATCGTGTGGATTTGTTGATTTTGGAATCTAAGACTTGTATTTCTATTCTCTAACCGATGTTGAGGATGCGCACTACTGGATAAGCTGAGTAGACACCCACGCCCCCTGTTAGAGCCGCGAGAGGCCAGGGCCAAGGAGGGGCAAGTGCCACACTAGGCACCTGCTAGAGCAGCGACTGACGAGCTACCAGTAGCTCTAATTTGGGGGGGATAGGCACCCGAGGAGCCTTTTGCTACCCCTAGGCTCCAGATACCCTAGGATATTTTCTAAACATGTTTGTTACTTTAGCTCAGGTGGGATTGCTCCTTGTTGCACCAGCTACATCTAAGGCTGGGGGAGGAGCTCAAACTCCCGCCGGTCATACTCGAGAGTAGTGGGTCCATGTTAATCAAGTTCCGGGAGTTACGCCAGCAAATCACATTGTTGCAGTACAGCCTAAGGTCAGGCCAGTGGCATTAGAGAAGGAGTAGAGGAGACTTGAGAGGCTCAATAAGTATGATCCTCCAACTTTTAGTGGCACATTTTTTGAGGACATACAGGGTTTTCTAGACCAATGTCACCATATTCTCTACACCATAGGCATTGTAGAGGTGAGTGGAGTAGCCTTTACTACATTTCAGCTGAGAGGGTTGGCATATAGGTGGTTGCAGGCTTATGAGGAGGGTGGGTAGTGGATGCAACGCCACTCACTTGAGCTCTATTATCGGATCTAATTTTAAGGGAGTTTGTTCCCCAGATCCTTCGGAATGCGAGAGACTAGAGTTCGAGAAATTACGTCAGGGCAATATGATCGTGTCAGAGTATGCCATGAGATTCAGTGAGTTATCCCGTCATGCACCTGCTTTGGTTTCTAAAGTAAGAGAGCAAGTCCGCAGATTTATCGACAGGCTCAGTTATGGTCTTAGATTCAGTAACGTGACTTAGAGATAGATACTCTGTTTCACTAGGTTCTAGAGATCGCTCAGAGGATGGAACGTATGTGTGGCCAGGAGAGGGAGTATAGTGAGGCCAAGAGGCCTCAAGATTTTGGAGGATTTAGTGGTTCCCGTTACAGTTTTAGCTCGTCGTGGTAGAGGCTATGTCCGTCGACTACTTCATTCGGCGCTTCTGGGTACTGGTAGTGCTCTACCTATTTTGAGGTCTTAGATTGCCCATTTGACATAGCCACTTTCTAGTGTACCTCCTGCACGGGGTGCCCATAGTTGTCATTCTAGCCGATCGGGTCAGACTCAGTTCCAGCAACAATGCCCGCAAAGAGGATGCTTCGAGTGTGGTGATACTAGGCATATGATGAGGGACTTTTCCAGATTTAGGAGGGGCGCACCTCCATAGGCTCCACGGGTTCTACATGGTCACGGGGCTATAGTTGCTGCTCCAGTTGCTACTTTACCTGCTCGGCTAGCTTAGGGTGGACATCAGGCGGGTAAAGGTCATCCTGGGGGGAGGCCAGGCCAGTTGCTATGCTTTTCCGAGTAGGAGCGAGGCTATTGCATCAGATTATGTCATCACAGGTATTGTTCTGGTCTATTATAGGGATGCATCAATTTTATTCGATTCGGGTTCCACGTATTCGTATGTGTCATCTTACTTTGCTTCATACTTGGCTATATCCTGTGATTCTTTGATTACTCATGTTTATGTATATATGCCTATGGGAGATTTTATTGTGGTAGACCGCGTCTACTGGTCATGTTTGGTTACCGTTAGGGGTTATAAGACCAGGGTTGACCTTCTGCTACTCAGCATGGTGGACTTTGACGTGATATTGGGCATTGATTGGTTGTTTCCCACCACGTTGTTCTGGATTGTCACACCAAGACCGTAACATTGGCTATGTCGAGTTTGCCACAGTTGGAGTAGAGAGGTACATTGGATTATGTTCTTAGCAGGGTGCCATTACTCAAGGCACGATAAATGGTTAAGAAAGGCTTCTTAGCATATTAAGCTTTTGTGAGGGATGTTAGTGCTGATACTCCTACGTTGAGTCTGCTCTGGTAGTGAGAGACTTCCCATATGTGTTTCTAGTACACTTACCCGGCATGCCACCCGATAGGGATATAAATTTTAATATTAACCTGGTGCCACACACTCAACACATTACTATTCCACCATATCATATGGCACCAATGGAGTTGAAGGAGTTAAAGGAACAACTCCAAGAAGTTGCTTGAAAAGGGTTTCTGACCGAGTGTCTCGCCTTGCGGTGCTCCAAGTTCAATTTGTGAAGAAGAAAGACAGCTCTATGAAGATTGATTACAGGCAGTTGAACAAGGTCACAATCAATAAAAAGTACCCAATACCATGCACTGATGATTTGTTCAATTAGCTTTTGGGTGCTCGGATATTCTCGAAGATTGGCGACATTCTGAAGACCACTTTCAGGACTCGCTGTGGTCACTATGAGTTTTTGGTGATGTCATTTGGGCTGACCAATGCCCAGTAACCTTTATGCACTTGATGAACAGTGTATTCCATCCATATCTTGTTTCTTTCATCATCGTGTTCATTGACGACATATTGGTGTACTCTCGCAGCCAGGAAGATCATGAAAAACCTTGAGGATCGTGCTCCAGACCTTGAGGGAGAAGAAGCCTTATGCTAAATTCTCCAAGTGTGAGTTTTTGCTTGATTCTATGGCATTTTTAGGCTAGGTGATGTCTAGTGAGGAGATTAAGGTGGATCCGAAGAAGGTGGAGGCAGTTCACACTCGGCCCACACCGTCTTCTTCTATTGAGATTTGGAGATCTTTAGTCTTGGCCAAGTATTATTGCCATTTTGTGGAGGGGTTTTCATCCATCGCAGATCCTTTGAACAGATTGACTCAGAAGGGTGCCCCATTCAGGTGATGTTATGAGTGTGAGGAGAGATTTTAAAAGCTCAAGACTGTCTTGACCACACCTCTAGTTCTTGTTTTGCCTTTAGCATCGGGTTTTCAATAGTTTATTATGATACTTCGTTGATTGGCATTGGGTGCGTGTTGATACATGAAAGTAGAGTGATTGCTTAAGCATTACTTCAGTTGAAGCCCCATGAGAAGAACTACCCAGTACATGATTTAGAGTTGGCATCCATTGTTCACGTATTGAAGATTTGGAGCCACTATCTCTATGGCATGACGTATGAGGTATTCACATATCACAAGAGTCTACAACACTTATTTAAGCAAAAGGATCTGAATTTGAGGCAACAGAGGTCGTTAAAGCTATTAAAGTACTATGATATTGCCATTCTTATCATATCGGGGAAGGCCAACAGGTTTGTGAGACTCTTATCACCAGTTAGAGAGAGACTGTTAGCTTTAGATGTTCAGGCGTTGGCCAACAGATTTGTGAGATTGGATGTTTCGGAGCCTAGCCGGTTCTTGCTTGCGTAGTTTCTCGGTCTTCTTTATTAGCGTGCATAAAAGCGTCAGTATGATGATCCGCACTTGTCCTTAAGGACATGATGCAACACAGTACTGCCAAGGAGATTTCTATTGGAGATGATGGGGTGTTGCAGATGCAGGGCCGGATTTATGTACCCAATGTGGATGGGTTACGTGAGTTGATTCCTGATGAGGCCCATAGTTTGCGGTATTCTATTCATTTGGGTGCCACAAAGATGTACCAGACTTGAAGCAGCACTACTAGTGGAGTATAACGAAGAAAGATATTGTGGAGTAAGTAGCTCAGTGTTTGAACTGTCAGCAGGCTAAGTACGAGCATCAGAGATCGGGCGGTTTGCTTCAGAAGCTTGATATTTCAGAGTGGAAGTGGGAGCATATCACCATGGATTTTATAGTTAGACTTCCATGGACCTTGAGGAAATTCGACGTAGTATGGGTTATTGTGGACAGGCTGACCAAGTTTGAACATTTCACTCCAGTCATGACTACCTACTCTTCAAAGCAGCTAGCTGGGATTTATATTTATGAGATTATTCATCTTCATGGTGTTTCATTGTCTATTATCTGTAATCAAGACACGCAATTCACATTGCATTTTTGGAGAGTTGTATAGCATGAGTTAGTCACATAGGTCGAGGTAAGCATGATATTTCATCCCTAGAGAGACGGACAGTCCAAGCGCACTATTCAAATATTGGAAGACATGTTACATGCCTGTGTTATTGATTTCGAAGGTTCATGGGATCAATTCCTACTGCTTACAGAGTTTGATTACAATAACAACTACCAATCCAGTATTCAGATGGCTCTTTATGATGTCTTATATGGGGGTAGTGTCATTTTACAGTTGGCTGGTTTGAGTCAGGGGAGGCTCGGTTGTTGGGCACTAATTTGGATCGAGATGCCTTGGAGAAGGTGTGATTCATTATTAGCTTTGTACAGCGTACTCCAGGCAGAATAGTGATTCTGATCGAAGGGTACGCGATGTGGGATTCATGGTGAGAGAGAAAGGGTTCTTCTCAGAGTTTCACCCATGAAGGATGTGATAAGGTTCAGGAAGAAGGGCAAGTTGAGCCCTAGGTATATTGGTCTTTTGAGATCCTTGAGAGAGTTGGTGAGTTGGCCTACAAACTTGCATTTCCACCCAGCTTATCGGGAGTTCACTCTGTGTTCCATATTTCTATGCTCTGAAAGTATTATGGTGATCCATCATGTATATTAGATTTCAGCTTAGTCCAATTGGACAAGGATTTGACTTATGTTGAGGAGACAGTAGCTATCTTGGACAGGTAGGTCCGGAAGTTGAGATCAAAGAACATTGCTTCGGTTAAGATTCAATGGATGGATCAACCGGTCGAGGAGGCAACCTGGGAGATCTAGCACGACGTGTGGAGTCATTATCCTCACTTTTTTGGCACTTCAGGTATGTCTCTATGCACGTTCCAGGGTAAACGTTTGTTTTGAAAGGCGGAGAATGTAACGAACTGACTGGTCGTTTTGTGTATTTGTATTTTTATAACTTGCGGGGATGGTTAGTTTCATTTTGGAGAAGTTTTGGAATGATTTGGATCCATTAGTTCTTGATTTAGAAGCTTAAGTTGGAAATATTGACCGAAGGTTGGCTTTTGTTAAAACGATCCTGAAACGGTGTTTTTATGGCTCCAATAGGTTCGTATTGTGATTTTGCACTTAGGCATGTGCCCGTATTTGAATTCGGAGGTTCCTAGGTTGATTTGGCTTGTTTTGTTAAAAGTTGGCAATTTGAAGGTTCTTAGGTTTGACCGTAGGTTGACTTTATGGCTATCAAGTTCATATTTTTGTTTTGGGACTTGCAATAGGTCTGTTTTCTCATTTGGAACTTGTCTGCAAAAATTGGTGTCATTTCGAGTTGGTTTGATAGGAATCGGACGCTTGGTTGTGATTATAGCAAATCTCGAGTTCATTGCGAAATTTCACGTGTTTTCTAGGTGTTATTTTGATAATTTCATCGCACAAGTTCATTCTTATGATATTTTTAGACTTCTGTGGATGTTTGGGGTGTAGCCCTGAGGGCTCGGGTGAGTTTCAAACGTGTTTCGAAATAGTTTGAAATTATTTATGGTTGCTAGTGTGCTGGTGCTACAGTCATCGCAATTGCGAGCACCAGTATCTCAATTGTGAAGTAGGCACGGAAGGCTCAGATATCACAAATGCGATGCCTTACTCGCAATTGCAAAGAATGAGCTTGGGCTGGGCAGGCTGCAATTGCGAGCACTTGGCTGCATTTGTGGAACGGACTGACTCGCATTTGCAAAGTCATTGTCACATTTGTGACATTTTCCTTTGTTTTCAAGCGCTGCATTTGCGAGGGTTCGCAATTGCAAACCCGTCATTGCATTTGCGACTTCTGCATCAGAACAAAAGGGCTGAAAGAGGGGACTTAGCTTCATTTATCGCATTTTAGAATGCTAGACTTAGTAAAAGACGATTTTTAGGAGTGATTTTCACATAAACTATTGGGTAAGTGATTTTGAACCAATTTTGATTATATTACATGATTATTTATGAGATTTAACCTCTAATCTATGGAATTTGAAGAGAATTTTTGGGGGATTCTGTACGTTTTTAAAAATAAAATTTTGAGACTTGAGAGTCAAATTGGACTCAGATTTGAAAACAAAATACATATATGGACTCGTGAAGTTATGGACAATCGAGATCTACCCTTGGACTTGGGTTTTGACTGGGCGAGCACAGGGTTGACTTTTGTTGACATTTGGGGAATTGTGTAAAGATCTTAACTTTATTAATTGAAATTGGTTTCTCTTGCATTGTTTGATGATATTAAGTCATTTTTTATTATATTTGAGCCGTGCGGAGGCGAATTTAAAGGGAAAAGCTATTTTGGAGTGTTGATTTGGCCTAATTGAGGTTAAGTATCTTACCTAACTTTGTGGGGGAACTACCCTGTATGATTTAGTTTAATTGCACTAGTTAAATTATCTGGAAGACGTGCACATAAGGTGACGATTCTGTACATGGGCTTATATGTGCAAATTGACCGATTTAGACTCTTACGTTACTTATATGCATTTAATTGAAGTTGTTATTACATGTTATATCTTCCATTGTCGAGTTTATTCTGATATGCGTTTAATTGGAGTTGTTATTACATGGTATATCTTTCATTGTTGAGTTTATTCTTATATGCATTTAATTGAAGTCATTATTACATGTGATGACCCGATAAGTCATTTAATGTTTTACCCTTCATTTCTATGCTCCGAGACCTCGAATGGCTCCGCTTAACCTTCCTCCATTTGCGTGCAATCCGTGTCCTTTTCCGGAAAATTTTCATGTGAGAAATTGATAAAGATGTGAAATCGGGTCTTAAACTCATTTGAGTTGACTACGATCAACATTTTGTGTAAACAGACCCGGATCAGCGTTTTGATGGACCCGATGGTTCCATATCATTATTGGCACTTGGGTGTATGCCTGGAGTCGAATTCGGAAGTCCCTAGCTTGATCTAGTGTAATTTGTTGAAAACTAGCAATTTAAAGGTTTAAAGAATTCCTAAGATTGATCGTAAGTTGACTTTATTGCTACCAGATTTGGATTTCTGTTCCGGAACTTAGTATTAGTTCATGTCAGTATTTATGACTTGTCTGCAAAATTTGGTGCATAACAGAGTTGATTTGACGTGATTCAGACGTCCGGTTGTAAAATTACATGTTCTTGAGTTTCTTTAAAAATATCATTTATTTTCATGCACGATTCATAGTTCTAGGTGCTATTTTGGTGTTTTGATCACTCACGCGAGTTTGTATGATGTTATTACACTTGTGAGCATGTTTGGTATGGAGCCCCGAGCGCTCGGTTGAGTTTCGGACGCGTGGCAGAAGGTTTGAAAGAGTTAAGATTTTGATGGTTTTTTGTACAGGCCTCAAACCTCCCAATTGCGAGGTTAGGGTTGCATTTGCGATAGTAGGTGAGCTCTGTCACGTTCCCATTTGCGAACAGATTCTTCGCATTTGTGATTGGGGACTGGGGGGCTGCTGGTTCGTATTTATGATCAAATCGGTCGTATTTGCGGAAGGTCCCATTTTGCATTTACGAACATACGATGCTAGTAGAGATGGGAGTGTCTTCGCAATTGCAACAGATTTCTCGCTTGCGGGGTTCGCTTTTGCGAACCCGAGGTCGCAATTGCGACATCTGCGCCTGGACAAAATGTTGAGGAAATGGGATTTAGCTCATTTTTAACAAACTTTCAATCCCAACACCCTAGAGGCGATTTTTCCTAGAGACTTTCTTCCTAGATTCAATTGTAAGTGACTTTAATCTATTTCTTTTCAATTACCCGTTACATTTCATAAGATTTCAACATCACATCTAGGATTTTCATGATAAAAATTAGGGATTTGGATAGGATTTGAGATTTAGAACTCGAATCGGGGTCAGTTTTCAAAGCTAATTACATAACTAGGCTCGAGGGTGAATGGGTAATCGGGATTTGGTTCGAATCTCGGGTTTTGACCAAGTGGACATAGGGTTGACTTTTGTTGACTTTTTTGGAAATGTCTAAAGATCTTAACTTTATGTATCATAATTGATTTCCCTAGCATTTTTTGTTGATATTAAGTTGATTTTGGTTATATTCGGTTGGTTCGGAGGCGAATTTTAGAGGAAAGGCCCCAGTTGAGCTTTGATTTGCTTGCGGAGCGAGGTAACTGTTGGATCTTAGTTGCATTCTATGCTATAACCTGTTACTTTTCATCTATTTACTCTTGCATTGAAATGCTTGTTTTTTCCATGATTCCATGATTAATTGCTACCTGCCTTACTTGTCTTACTTGTACACTTGAATTGTCGAATATTTGGTTTGTCTTGTTGCTTAGTATTAATTGTAGCATTCCTTGATTTGGTACAAAGTTCCTTTGTGGCTTTGCTTTCATATTCTTTAATCACAAATAGTCATGAGCAAGCTTAGTAGAGTGCGGAGGATAGGCAGGGAGACGTCTGTACTTATCTTCTAGAGACTATGGAGTTTAGGAAAAATTTCACTTCTTTCTTTCTCAATCGCGTGATTGTATTCTATCATTGATGGTTTAACGATTCTATTCTTGTTCTCTCGTAGATGGCGAGCACATGCACTGCATCTACAGTCGGACAGGAGTCGGAGCCCCTTGTGGCAGCAACTATCAGGGGCAGAGGCCAAGGCCGAAGCCGAGCAAGAGACAGAGCTCAGCCTAGAGCTCGAGTAGCAGCACCAGTAGTGGAGCCTCAGATTGACCACGAGGAGGAGGTTCCAGCTCAGACCGTACCCGTCGGAGTAGCTCAGGTCTCGGAGGGGTTCATAGCCACTCTAGTTCTCCAGGATGCTTTAGTCTGATTGGTGGGCCTATGGAGAGTGTGGTCCAGATTGGTGCATTTTCAGTGGCACCAGCCGTCTCTCGGGCTGGTGGAGGAGCACAGACTTCCACTACCCACACCACGGAGCAAGCGGTTCCCTAGTATCAGTCTCCAGTAGCCCTGCCAGTTAGGGTGGTTCAACTGGTTGTTGCGGTATAGCCCGGTGATAGGCCTATTATATCTTCTGAGTCTTTGTTGAAGTTTGATAAGTTTACCAAGATCTTTCTTGTTCATTTCAGTGGTGCACTTTCTGAGGACCCAAAGGATTATCTAGACTTCTACCATGAGGTGCCGCAGAACATGGGTATAGTTAAGACCAATATGGTCTATTTTGCAATGTTTTAGATGACTGGTTCCGCCAAGAGGTGGTAGAGATATTATATGTTGACTAGACCAACTAGGTTTCCTGTACTTACTTAGGATCTATTCTCACAGCTATTTCTAGAGAAATACCTTCCTGTCACTTTAAGAGAGGATTACCGCGGGCAGTTTGACCTTCTTCAGTAGGGTAGTATGACAGTTACCCAATACGACATTCGATTTATGGACCGAGCTCGACATGCCATTATCTTTCTTCCAATTGAGAAGGAGAGAGTGAGGATATTCACTAATGGGCTCACTTTCACTATCAGGCTACAAATGGCCAAGGAGACTGGAGATGATATTACTTTTCAGAGGGCCATAGATATTGCCAGGCGGATCGAGATGGTTTGTGCTCAGGAATGGGGGCTGTGTCTGATAAAAGGTCTCGTCATTCCAGTAGTTTCAGTGGTGCCTCATCTGGAGGCAAGGGTACTTTTGGTAGGGGCCATCCTCCCAGACCATTTCAGCCAGCACTTCAGGCATCTCAAAGTGCTTCTGGGAGTCGTTGTCCTTATATACCTCATTTTGGGTAGCCAACCTACAATGTGACATCAGCTCCAATTAATGCGCCTCCGATTCAGAGCTATCACCGTGGTTATCCGGCCCGTTCGGGTCAGCTTCAGCTTCAGCAGCCACAGAAGCCACAACAGCAGGATGGGTGTTTTGAATTTGGAGGTATTGGTCACATTAGGATGTTTTTTTCCGAGATTGCTGGGCAGCATGCCACAGCAGAGTTCCCGTACCATGGTCCCAGCACCGATTGCTCTTCTGCCCGCTCAGCCAGTTAGAGGTAAGGGTCAGGTAGCCAGAAGTAGAGGCCAGGCTGTTAGAGGTTGAGGTCAGGTCGTTAGAGGTGGAGGCCAGCCAGCTGGAGGTCGTCTCAAAGACGTAGTTCAGAGTGGTGGAGCCAAGCCCCAATGTTATGCTTTCCCAACTAGGCTTGAGGCCAAGTCATCTGACGCCGTTATCACAGGTACTGTTCCAGTTTGCCATAGAGATGCTTCGATTTTACTTGATCCTGGGTCTACTTATTCCGTGTCATCCTGCTTTCCTTCATATCTGGTTGTGCCTCGTGATTCTTTGAGTGCTCCTATGTGTGTGTCCACGCCTGTGGGAGATTCTATTATCGTAGATCATGTCTATCGCTCGTGTATGATTACTATTGGGAGTTTTAAGACTAGCGTAGATCTTCTACTTCTTGATATCATAGATTTTTATGTTGTCTTCGATATGGATTAGTTGTCGCCATATCATGCTATATTAGACTGTCACACCAAGACGATGACCTTAGCCATGCGGGGTTGCCTCGATTAGAGTGGAAGGGAACTCATGGCCATTCTACCAGCAGGGTTATTTCTTATGTCAAGGCTCGACGTATTTTTGAAAAGAGGTGTCGAGCCTATTCAGCCTATGTCCGTGATTCAATTACGGAGGTTCCTTCCATGGATTCAGTACTTGTTGTGCATGAGTTTCAAGAGGTGTTTCCTGCAAATCTGATGGGTGCCACCCGATAGAGATAACAACTTCTATATTTATTTCGCTCCGACACTCAACCCATTTCTATTCCACCATACCGTATGACCCCATCGGAGTTGAAGGAATTGAAGGAGCAGTTGCAAGATTTTCTTGATAAGGGATTCATTAGACGTAGTGTCTCGCCCTGCAGATCACCCTATTGTTCGTGAAGAAGAAAGATGGGTCGATGAGGATGTGTATAGACTACCGGCAGTTGAACAAAGTCATTATCAAGAACAAGTATCCATTGTCGAGGATTGATGACTTATTTGATAAACTTCAGGGTACCAAGGTGTTTTTGAAGATTGATTTGAGGTCTGGCTATCATTAGCTAAAGATTAGGGCATTCGATGTCCATAAGATAGCTTTTTGGACTCAGTATGGGCTTTGTGAGTTTCTAGTGATGCCATTTGGGTTGACAAGTTCCCCAGCAGCAATTATGGATTTGATAAACCAGTTGTTCAAGCCCTATTTGGGTTCTTTTGTGATTGTATTCCTTGATGATATCTTGATCTACTCCTGCGGTCGAGAGGAACATGAGCAGCATCTTCAGCTTGTACTTCAGACTCTGAGAGATAGCCGATTATATGCCAAGTTTCAAAGTGTGAGTTTTGATTAGACACAGTTGCCTTTTTAGGGCATGTTGTATCAGTAGAGGGCATAAAAGTTAATCCTAAGCCTAGGCCTACTTCAGCTATAGAGATCCAAGGTTTCCTGGGTTTGACAAGTTATTATAGCCGGTTCGTGGAGGGGTTTTCATCCATTGCATCCCCATTGACTAGATTGACCCAGAAGAGTGCCCCATTTAGATGGTCGGATGAGTATGAGTTGAGCTTTCAGAAGCTCAAGACTGCTTTGACTATGGCGCTAGTGTTTGTGTTGCCCACAGGTTCAGGATCTTACACGGTGTATTGGTGATGCGTCTCGTATTGGGCTCGATGCAGTATTGATGCATAATGGCAGAGTGATTGTATACGCGTCGCAGCAATTAAAGTTTCATAAGAAGAATTCCGCTGTTCATGACTTAAAGTTGGCAGCCATAGTCCATATGCTGAAGATTTGGAGGCACTATCGTTACGTCGTGTCGTGTGAGGTATTCACAGATCATCAAAGTCTACAGTATTTTTCAAGCAAAAGGATCTTAACTTGAGGCAGAGGAGGTGGTTGGAGCTGTTGAAACACTATGATCTCACCATTTTGTATCATCTCGGGAAGGCCAACGTGGTGGCCAATGACTTGAGTAGAAAGGCTGTGAGTATGGGTAGCCTTTCATATATCCCAGTGGGCGAGAGACCGCTTGCATTAGATATTCAGGCTTTGGCTAATCAGTTTGTAAGGTTAGATGTTTCGAAGCTCAGTCGTGTTCTAGCTTGCACAGTCTCTCGGTCTTCCTTGTATGAACGAATCAGAGAGCGTTAGTATCATTACTCCTAATTGCTTGTCCTTAAGGACACGGTGCGGCACGATGGTTCCAAGCACGTTATTATTTGAGATGATGGGGTTTTACGGATGCAGGGTCGTATTTGTGTGCCCGATGTGGATGGGCTTCGTCAGTTAATTCGTGAGTAGGTGCATAGTTCCTGGTATTCTATTCATCCGGGTGCCGCCAAGATTTATCAGGACTTGCGACAGCATTATTGGTGGAGGAGGATGAAGAAGGATAAAGTTGAATATGTAGCTCAGTGTCTGAATTGTCAGCAAGTAAAGTACGAGCAACAGAGGCCTGGTGGTTTGTTTCAGAGGCTCGAGTTTCCTGAGTCGAAGTAGGAGCGTATCACTACGGATTTTTCTGTTGGACTCCCACAGACTCAGAAGAAGTTCGACACGGTATGGATCATTTTGGACAAGTTGACCAAGTCAGCATACATTCCAGTGGCAGGTACCTATTCTTCAGAGCGGTTAGTTGAGATCAACATCCACGAGATCGTCTGTCTTCACGGTGTGCCCATGTCTATCATTTCTGATCGAGGTACGCAGTTCACCTCATACTTCTTGAGGGCTGTACAGTGTGAGTTAGGCACGCGGGTTGAGTTGAGTACAACATTTCACCCCCAGACAGACGGGCAGTCCGAGCACACTATTAAGATATTGGAGGATATGTTTCTCGCTTGCGTTATGGATTTTGGGGGTTCTTGGGATCAGTTCTTTCCGCTTGCGGAGTTTGTCTACAAAAACAGCTACCTGTCGAGCATTCAGATGGCTCCCTATGAGGCATTATACGGGAGGCGGTGTCATTCGCTAGTTGGATGGTTCGAGCCCAGTGAAGCTCGATTGTTGGGTACCAATTTGGTTCAGGATGCCTTAGATAAGATCAAGTTTATTCGGCATCAACTTCACACCGCTCAGTCTAGGCAGAAGAGTTATGATGACCGTAGAGTTTGTGATGTTGCACTCATGGTTGGAGAGAGGGTATTGCTCCATGTTTCACCCATGAAGGGCAAGTTGAGCCCTAGGTATATCGGTCCCTTTGAGATTCTTGAGAGAGTAGGTGAGGTGGCCTACAGGCTCGCATTGCCACCTAATTTGTTAGTAGTCCATCTGGTGTTCCATGTGTCCATGCTTCGAAAGTATCATGGTGACGCGTCCCATATGTTAGATTTCAGCTCAGTCCAATTGGACAAGGATTTGACTTTTGAGGAGGAGTCGGTGGCTATTCTACCCTGGTAGGTCCGGGAGTTGAGGTCTGAGAGTTACCCTTCTGCTTGAGTGTATTGGAGAGGTCAGCCAATCGAGGTAGCCATGTGGGATTCTGAGTCGAACATGCGAAGTAGATATCTACAACTTTTCACCAGTCTGGTACCTTTCTATGTCCGTTTGAGGACGAACGTTTGTTTTTTAGGTGGAGAATGTGATGACCGGATAGGTCATTTATAGTTTTACCCTTAAATTCTTACTTTGAGACCTCGAATAGCTTTGTTTAGCCTTCCTCAATTTACGTGCACAATCCATGTCATTTTTCAAAAAAATTTCATGTGAGAAATTGATAAATATGTGAATCGTGCCTTTAAACTCATTTGAGTTGACTACAGCCAATGTTCTGTGTAAACAAACCCGGATCAGTATTCTGATGGTCCTCGTGGTTCCATATCATAATTTGGGACTTAGACGTATGCCCGGAACCGAATTCGAAAGTCCCTAGCTTGATCTAAAGTAATTTGTTGAAAACTAGCAATTTAAAGGTTTAAGGAATTCCTAAGTTTGACCATAAGTTGACATTGTTACTACCGGGTGCGAATTTTAGTTCCAGAACTTGGTATAGGTACATTTCAGTATTTATGACTTGTTTGCAAAATTTGGCACAAAACAGAGTTGATTTGACTTGATTCGGTCGTCTGGTTTTAAAATTGCATGTTCTTGAGTTTCTTTGAAAATATCATTCATTTTGATGCCTGATTCATAGTTCTATGTTTCATTTTGTGTTTTGCTCACTCGAGCGAGTTCGTATGGTGTTATTACACTTGTGTGCATGTTTCGTTTCGAGCCCCGAGGGCTCGAGTAAGTTTCGGACGCGTGGCGGAGTGTTTGAAAGAGTTAGGATTTTGCTCGTTTTGTGCACAAGCCTCAGACCTCGCAATTGCGAAGTTAGGGTCGTATTTGCGATAGTAGGTGAGCTCTGCGTTTGCATTTGCAAACAGATTCTTCGCATTTGCGATTGCAGGCTTGGGGGGTTGCTGGTTTGCATTTATGATTAAATTGGTCGCATTTGCAGAAGGTCCCAGTTCACATTTGCAAACATAACGTTGCATTTGTGATGCTAGCAGAGATGGGAGTGACTTCGCAATTGCGATAGATTTCTCACTTGCGGGGTTCGCAATTACGAACCCGTTGTCGCAATTGCGACATCTGCACCTGGATAAAAAGCTGAGGAAATGGGATTTAGCTCATTTTTCACAAACTCTCAACCCCAAACACCCTAGAGGCAAATTTTCCAAGAGATTTTCTTCCCAAATTCATTGGTAAGTGACTTTAATCTATTTCTTTTCAATTACCCATTATATTTCATAAGATTTCAGCATCAAATTTAGTATTTTCATGGTAGAAATTAGGGATTTGGGTAGAATTTGAGATTTTTTAATTTTGGACTTAGACCTCGAATTGGGGTCGGATTTCGAAACTAATTACATAACTGGGCTCGGGGGTGAATGGGTAATCAGGGTTTAGTTCGAATCTTGGGTTTAGACCAAGCGAGCATAGGGTTGACTTTTGTTGACTTTTTTGGAAAAGTCTAAGGATCTTAACTCTATGTATCGTAATTGATTACCCTAGCATTGTTTGTTGATCTTAAGTTGATTTTGGTTAGATTCGGTTGGTTCGGAGGAGAATTTTAGAGGAAAGGCCCCAGTTGAGCTTTGATTTGCTTGCGGAGCGAGGTAACTGTTGGATCTTAGTTGCATTCTATGCTGTAACTTGTTACTTGTGATCTATTTACTCTTGTATTGAAATGCTCGTTTCTTCCATGATTCTATGATTAATTGCTACCTGCCTTACTTGTCTTACTTGTACACTTGAATTGTCGAATATTTGGTTTGTCTTGTTTCTTAGTATTAATTGTAGCATTCTTTGATTTGGTACGAAGTTCCTTTGTGGCTTTGCTTTCATATTCTTTAATCACAGATATTCTTGTGATATGAGTTGTTGAATTGATTACATTTATTTATTTGTTAATGGATCGGGTTGCACGCCGCAACGGGTGGAATAAGGGAGGATTGATATTGATATGGTGGGATCAGGTTGCACGCCGCAATGGATTTTATATGTTATTTTGATATGGTGAAATAAGGAAGATTATGATATTGATTATGATTATATGATGAGATCGGATTGCGTGCCGTAACAGATTTTACATGTTTTTCTTGATATTGATATGGTGAAATAAGGGAGGGTTGTGTTTGTATGGTAGGATCGGGTTGCGCGCCGCAACGAATTGTGTGTTTTGTATTCGTTGTTGCAATGTGTTGGCTTTCAGTATTTTGATACGAGATTATAAGGATTGATGTTTCTGGATTTACTGATTTCAAGGATTGAGTTTATTTTCACAAGTTAACTGCTTACTTTTCCTATGTTTCCTTTCCATTTATTCTAATTGTACTGCGTACAGGTCATTGTAAGTGACCCGTCTTTGCCTCGTTACTACTTCGTCGAGGTAAGGCTCGGCACTTACAAAGTACATGGGGTCAGTCGTACTCATACTACACTATGCACTTCTTGTGCAGATTTTGTAGTCGGTCCTAACGGCGGTCAGTAGATTGCTTGAATAGATTGCCTTACGTAGACTTGATGTACAGCTGCTCGACATTCGCAGCCCTAAAGTCCCATTCTATTTTATTCTAGTTTTTTATTTCATTTCAAACATTTATACTTTCATTCAGACCATTATTTGTATTATTCTAGTCGCTCGTATACTTGTGACACCGTTCTGTGATTGTATCTAGATATCGTTGTTGTTATTATTTTCTCACTCTGTTTCTGTTTGTATTATTCTAACGTTGGCTTGCCTAGAAAGTGAAATGTTACGCACCATCACGGTCCCGAGGGTGGAAATTTTTGGTCGTGACAAGTTGGTATCAGGCACTAGGTTCACTAGGTCTCAAGAGTCACGAGCAAGTTTAGTAGAGTTTGGAGGATAGGTAATGAGACGTCTGTACTTATCTTCCAGAGTCTATGGAGTTTAGGAAAAATTTCACTTCTTTCTGTCTCTATCGTGCGATTTTATTTTGTCATTGATGATTGAACCATTCTATTCTTGTTCTCTCACAGATGGCGAGCACAAGCACTGCATCTACAGCTGGACTGGAGCTGAAGACCCCTGTGGCAGCTATTATCAAGGGCAGAGGCCGAGGTCGAGGCCGAGCCAGAGGTCGAACCAGAGGTAGAGCTCAGCCTAGAGCTCGAGCAGCAGCACCAGCAGTGGAGCCTCAGATTGACCACGAGGAGGAGGTTCTAACTCAGACCATACCCGTCGGACTAGCTCAAGTATACGAGGAGTTCATAGCCACTCTAGTGCTTCAGGACGCTCTAGTCCGATTGGTGGGCCTTATGGAGAGTGTGGCCCATACTGGTGCATTCCCAATAGCACCAACCGTCTCTCGGGTTGGTGGAGGAGCACAGACTCCCTTACCCACACACCAGAGCAGGCTCCCTAGTATCAGACTACAACAACCCAACCAGTTAGGGTGGTTCAGCGGATTGTTGCTGTATAGGCCGGTGATAGGCCCGTTATATATTTTGAGGCTTTGTTAAGGTTAGATAAGTTTACCAAGCTCTTTCTTTTTCATTTCATTGGTGCACCTTCTGAGGACCCACAGGATTATCTAGACTGCTATCATGAGGTGTTGCAAAACATGGGTATGGTTAAGACCAATGGGGTTGATTTGCACCGTTTTAGATGACTGGTTTTGCCAAGAGGTGGTGGAGAGGTTATATGTTGACTAGACCAGCGGGGTTGCCTGCACTTACTTGGGATCAGTTTTCACAGCTATTTCTAGAGAACTTCATTCATATCACTCTGAGAGGATTACCGCGGATAGTTTGAGCGTCTTCAGCAGGGTAGTATGATTGTTACCCAGTACAAGACTCGATTTGTAGACCTAGGTCGCCATGCCATTATCTAGCTTCCTACTGAGAAGGAGAGAGTGAGGAGATTCATATATGGGCTCACTTTCATAATCAGGCTATAGATGACTAAGGAGACTGAGATGTTACTACTTTTTAGAGGGCCGTAGATATTGCGAGGCGGATCGAGATGGTTTGTACTCAGGAGAGGGGGCCAGTGTCTGATAAGAGGACTCATCATTCCGGTAGTTTCAGTGGTGCCTCATCTAGATAAAAGGGTACATTTGGTAGAGTCCTTCCTCCCATACCATTTAAGTCAGCGCTTCAAGCATTTCACAGTGCTTCTGGGAGTCGTGGTCCTTATGTACCTCATTCTGGGCAGCCAGCCTACAGTGCACCATCAGCTACTATTAGTGTGCCTCTGATTTAGAGCTATCACCATGGTTATCCGGCCCGTTTGGGTCAGCTTCCGCTTCAGCACTCACAGCAGCAAAATGGGTGTTTTGAGTGTGGAGGTGTTGGTCACATTAGAAGGTTTTGTCCGAGATTGCTGGGCGGTAAGCCACAGCTGAGTTCTTGTGCCATGGTCCGGGCATTGGTTGCTCCACCACCCGCTCAACCAGCTAGAGGCAAGGGTCAGGCAGCCAAAGATGGAGGTCAGGCTGTTAGAGGTGGAGGTCAGGCTTCTAGAGGTGGAGGCCGGCCAGCTAGAGGCCGTCCTAGAGACATAGTTCAGAGTGGTGGAGCCTAGCCCCGATGTTATGCTTTCCCACCTAAGCCTGGGGCCGAGTCATCTGACGTCGTTATCACATGTACTGTTTCAGTTTGCCATAGAGATAATTCAATTTTACTTGATCCTGGGTCTACTTATTCCTACGTGCCATCCTACTTATTCCTACGTGCTTCATATCTGGTTGTGCCTCCTGATTCTTTGACTGCTTCTATGTGTGTGTCCACGCCTGTGGGAGATTATATTGTTGTAAATCGTGTCTATCGCTCGTATGTGATTACTATTGGGAGTTTTGAGACTAGCGTAGATCTTCTACTTCATGATATGGTAGATTTTGATGTTATCTTGGGTATGGATTGGTTGTCGCCATATCATGCTATATTGGACTATCACGCCAGGACAGTGACCTTAGCCATGCCGGGGTTGCCTCGATTAGAGTGGAAGGGGACTCATGGCCATTCTACCAACAGGGTTATTTCTTATGTCAAGGCTCAACGTATGTTCGAAAAAAGGGTGTCGAGCCTTTTTGGCCTATGTCCGTGATTCGATTACAGAGGTTCCTTCCATAGATTCAGTGCCTTTTGTGCGTGAGTTTCCATAGGTGTTTCCTGCAAATCTGACAGGGATGCCACCCGATAGAGATAATGACTTTTGTATTGATTTGGCTCCGGGCACTCAGCCCATCTCTATTCCACCGTACCGTATGACCCCATCGAGTTGAAGGAATTGAAGGATCAGTTGCAAAATTTTCTTAATAAGGGATTCATTAGACCCAGTGTCTCGCCCTAAGGTGCGCCCGTATTGTTCGTGAAGAAGAAAAATGGGTCGATGAGGATGTGTATAGACTACCGGCAGTTGAACAAAGTCATTATCAAGAACAAGTAACCATTGCCGAGGATTGATGACTTATTTGATAAACTTCAGGGTACCAAGGTGTTTTTGAAGATTGATTTGAGGTATGGCTACCATCAGTAAACATATGCATGCTCTACCTTTCCCCAGAAGCAAAGAAGAGAGAAACTGGATAAATATTCGTGCGCTTTCTAGAAGTATTCAAGTAGGTGCATGTGAAGATACCTTTTACAGAGACGCTTTTGCATATGCCAGCTTATGCTAAATTCATGAAGGAGATATTGTCCAAGAAGCGGAAAGTGGAAGAGACAACAGTTGTCAAGCTGAGAAAGCATTGTAGTGCCATCTTGCAAAATAAACTCTCTCAAAAATGTGGAGATCCAGGGAGTTTTACTATACCTTTCTCTTTAGGAAGTACTAAATTTTAAAAATCTTGTGTGATTCAAGTGCTTTTATTAATCTTATGCCTTTGTCTATTTTTCAAGAAATTGGAGGGCGAGATTGGAGAGATCAGGTCGATCCCTATGTCCTTGCAGCTGGCGGGTCAGACCAAAATCATACCAAAAGGAATAGTGTAGAATTTGTTAGTTCGGGTGGGCAAATTTTTGTTCTCGGTGGACTTCATTATGGTGAACATATAGGAGAATAGGGAGGTCCCACTAATTTTAGAAAGACCCTTCTTGGCTATGGGCAGAGCAATTCTTGATATTCAGAAAAGATAGCTCATGCTCAAAGTGGGAGATGAAAGACTGATATTCAAAATAGAAGGAGAAAGGGGGGCGCTGAAAGAGCAAATCGGAAAGAGTGAAGCTGATAAGTGTGTGGTGTACTCAAATCAGCATGGATGTGTGCACTGGTACAGGCGTGCAAAGGAGATCCCGAACTTTGATTCTGACCCCGACTAGATGAATCAGGGAAGTTTCCTTCACCTCTTGTTATTTTGTTTGTGTGTCACGGGGACATGCCACAATTTAAAGTGTGGGGTGGGGAATGTATATATGTATATGTGTGTTTGTAGTCGCTTCTTTTGATTGAAAAAAGTTGAGAAATTTTTTTTTCACTTTGCCGGATGATGGATTTCCTCGACTGATTGAAAAAGGAGAAAAGTGCACTGTTTGGAAACTAATGAGAGCCATTTGTAGAGAATTGAAAAGGAAAAAGAGTTGATTAAAACGAAAGAAAAAAGATATTCCATGTTAGTGGAAGTTCTCATCTTGTTTGTGCTTAAAGATATTGGGAGCTTGATGCTATTATAAATAAAGGTCGAGGTTTGGTTCAACATAAGTATGAGGTTTGAATTGTTAATGTATATGTATTAAAGTGCTCAGGGAGGTGTAGTCGTTGTATCCAAATCTATCCTACTCGTCCCGCAGCATACATTAAAACCAACATTCCTACTTGAACTTTGACTAAATGAGCTCAATTAGTAGAGTATTACACTACGGGCAAGCCTATACTATGTCTTATGTGGCACATGAATTCTATTTCTGAGAGGGAGTTAATTCTTTCTATCTTGAGTTCCTATTTGCTCTTGAATATATCGTGTGTGGAACTACTCTCTATTGTTTGTGTGAGGGCACATGATTTGCGAAGGTAAGATGAATTCTTTGACCTCTGTGTTAGAGTAAGTGAGCATATTGTGAAAACCGCATGGTGCTTTTGAGTCGAGTCTTGAGGTTAGGATGTTATGATAGGGTGCTTAGTCTGCTTTAAATATTCTTAGCATGATGCGTTATGCTAGTGTATTGCACCTAATATGCGTTTTATGGCTTACAGGAAGTGATTTCGAGTTAAAAAGATATTCGGGAGCTAAATTGAACAAGTTAGAATTTTGAAGTCTGAGTAAAAGCCCAAGAAATTAAATCAGGATCGAATTGGTCGATCAGCCAAAAATAATTATATTTTCAAACCAAAATGTATATAAATTATGTGTGTGTGTGTATATATATATATATATATATAATATTACTTTCTCAATTATTATTTTTTGGAGCAGATAAAAGTATGCATTTGCCGGAGCAAAATTGACGAAGTGAGAGCAGCTGTGCAAGTAAATCAATTAGATTATGCTAATTTAAGAACAAATATTGAGCTAATCCTCTTGCTTGAGTAAAAAGATTTTATACATCGACAAAAGTAGGCATCAATGTGATTTTTTGAATACTAGAGAGGATCTTCATAAATTCTTAATGCTTTATAAATTACCCGTAATATCTACAATGAAATAGTAATCGATACATGCGAGTGCACCTTTTAAAACAATATTTCTAGTTTATACTAACTATGAAAACGGTGCTTATGAAACTTTTAACGTTACTGCGTAATTGCTTAGCTCTGCAGGAATTATAAATACAAGGATGGCTTGTAACCGGATGTGGGCATTATAACATATTTACGTGTTATTCTTCGTAATCAGGGGCGGACCCATAAGGTGTCAAGCGGGGTCAGTTAAACTCACTTCACTTAATAATTACACTGTATATATTAGTAAATAGTATTTGAAACAACGAAGATATGCATAAATAAATATAAATTTGAACACACTTTAACTAAATGCATGATTTGTTGAGGTGGTAAAGAGGGTTCAAAATGTGTGAAAGGTCTTGAGTTCGTATCCCACCTGTGGGCTGTCTTGTACATTTTGTCTCTAGTGGGCCAGAATTATGTGTGCACAAGACCAGATTATTCCTTCTGCATTTATTATTCTTACCGTTGTCTGTTTTCTGTTTCACTTTTTTTTTTTTCTAAAATCAATACACATTATTTTACAGTTTTACCGACTTCAAAAATTAACATATCTACAAAGTGAATTTTGTTGTTTCTTTTTTAAATTTTGATAAAACATAAAAGTATATTTGTTTATATTATTTAAGAACAAAAAAAGTGTTCAAATCCTACTTGTCTCACCCGACATTATGGATGTGAATAGGCAACGTCATCTTTTATTGAACCTGCTTGTATAAAATCTTGGATCCGCCACTAATTCTGCTTGTCTCACCCGACACTATGAATGTGAATAGGCAACGTCATCTTTTATTGAACCTGCTGGTATAAAATCTTGAATCCGCCACTGTTCATAGACGGAGACATTAGTAAATTGTAAAGCATAACCTCGATCAATAGAATATGTTTGGATTGCCTTAAGTATTTCGTAGGGGAAAGAAGCTTAGATTATCTTTCTCAGGCGGAGTTAGAAAAAAGATGTAGAGATGGAGTACCCAATTTGATTGTGAGCTCAAGTGGATGTATGATGAGCATATGATTGATGTTTGTAAATGATCCCAAAGGCTTCCCGTGTATTTACTCACTTTAAAGGTAACTTCGCATATGAAATTGTTTATGAGAATAACTTTATCGTTGTAATTTCATTCAACAATAGTATTACTCGTGACACAAATAAATGAAAAACTAAGAAAGCTTTATTAAGCGTTATTTTTAGTTCTTTTATTTATGACTCATAATCTACTATTAGATTATTCACATTTCTTAATTAGTTGTATAAAGGTTTTCAAATTAAAAATAACGCTTAATAAAGCTTTCTTAGTGTTTCATTTATTTGTGTCACGAGTAATACTATTGTTGAATGAAATTACAACGATAAAGTTATTCTCAAAAAGAATTTCATATGCGAAGTTACCTTTATAGTGAGTAAATACACGGGAAGCCTTTGGGATCATTACAAACATCAATCATATGCTCATCATCCATCCACTTGAGCTCACAATCAAATTCGGGTACTCCATCTCTACATCTTTTTTCTAACTCCGCCTGAGAAAGATAATCTAAGCCTCTTTCCCCTACTAAATACTCAAGGCAATCCAAATAACAACCATATTCTATTGATCGAGGTTATGTTTTACAATTTACTAATGCCTCCGTTTATGAACAGTGACAGATTCAAGATTTTATACAAGCAGGTTCAATAAAAGATGACATTGCCTATTCACATTCATAGTGTCGGGTGAGACAAGCAGGATTAGTGGCAGATCCAAAATTTTATACAAGCAGGTTCAATAAAAGATGACGTTGCCTATTCACATCCATAGTGTCGGGTGAGACAAGTAGGATTTGAACACTTTTTTTTGTTCTTAAATAATATAAACAAATATACTTTTATGTTTTATCAAAATTTAAAAAAGAAACAACAATATTCACTTTGTAGATATGTTAATTTTTGAAGTCGGTAAAACTGTAAAATAATGTGTATTGATTTTAGGAAAAAAAAAAGTGAAACAGAAAACAGACAACAGTAAGCATAATAAATACAGAAGGAATAATCTGGTCTTGTGCACACATAATTGAAGGAATATGAAGGAATATGATCTTCTTTATTGATTCTCAATGGTTTACATGATCCCTTTTTATAGTGCTAGAATACAAATCAAAGACCAATAGGGATTAGTATAGGAACTAAAACAAATCAATGGAAGATATGGAATAATAAAGATACTTTCCTAATATAAAATATATTCTCCTAATATAAAATATACTTTCCTAATATAAAATATATTCTCCTAATAGTCCCCCTCAGCTTGAACGTGGGTAGGCTGAAACGTTTAAGCTGGATCGAAACGAGTCAAATACGTATCTCGGGAGTCCTTTAGTAAAGATGTCTGCATACTGTGATGAAGACGGCACATGAAGAACTCGAATGTGACCGATCTGAACTTTCTCCCGAACAAAGTGAATATCCATTTCTACGTGTTTGGTACGCTGGTGCTGCACGGGGTTGCCTGACAAATAAACGGCTGAGACGTTGTCACAATAAACTACCGTAGCTTTGAGGATCGGAACATGAAGCTCAAGAAGCAAATTACGGATCCATGTAGCTTCAGCTGCGGCATTTACTACCCCCCTATATTCGGCTTCAGCACTGGACCGAGATATGGTAGGTTATCGTTTTGACGACCAAGAGATGAGATTGTTTCCCAGAAATATGCAATAGCCTGATGTAGAACGTCTAGTATCCGGGCATCCCCCCCAGTCGGCGTCAGAGTAGGCGACCAAAGTATGATCAGGAGGTGCTGAAATCCGAAGACCGAGATCTATAGTGCCATGAATGTATCTCAAGACCCGTTTCATGAAAGCAAGGTGGGGCTCTCTTGGTGCGTGCATGAAAAGGCAAATATGTTGAACCGCATAAGAGATGTCTGGTCTAGTAATTGTAAGATACTGTAATGCCCCGGCTATGCTGCGGTATAGAGACCCATCTGATAATAATTCCCCTTCAGTAGCACTAAGCTTGGAGTTGGTATCAACAGGAGTGTGGCAGGGCTTACAAGTCGTCATACTTGCCCGATGTAGAATATCCCGGGCATACTGTGACTGACCGAGAAACAGAGATTGATTGTCTCGGGTAAATGTGATGCCAAGGAAATGATGGAGCTGACCTAGATCGGTCATGGCGAATTCATTAGAAAGCCGGGAGATAATACTGTGGAGGAGAGCTGGTTGGTTAGCCGTGAGGACAATGTCATCGACATATAGTAGTAGATAGGCGAGCTGTTCCCCATTCTTATACATGAATAGAGATGTATCACACGTGCTGCTTCGAAATCCCAGAGATGTGATGAATGAAGAAAACCGTGAGTACCACGCTCTTGGTGCCTGTTTTAAACCATATAGGAATTTCCGGAGACGACAAACATGGTTAGGGAACTGAGGGTGAACAAAACGTGGAGGTTGATTCATGAAGACCGTTTCCTGCAAGTCGCCATTTAGGAAAGCATTTTTCACATCAAGTTGGTGAATATG